>CM067505.1:21182730-21382730 GCA_034509495.1 Acestrorhynchus altus
ACCTAAATCTGCTAGAGACCTAACATTTGGTTCACTACTTTTACACATGCTTTATGCTGCTCAGTTTAAAGTTTAATGATTAATACATTTAATGACCTTCATTCTCACTACACTTGTACCATAATACAAACTGTTCTCTTCAGTCTTGCAGCACCTTTGGAGTACTCAGGGTTAAGGCCTTTGCACAATGTGGCAGCACAATGAAGCTGGGCGTCAAACCCACAACCTTGTCATCAACGACCCAGCAGTCCAACTACCAAGCTACCACTGCCTCAAAGCTTACCTTTATCACTTACAGCTTATGCAGACAATTTATGAAAAGACTGATATAATGGGCCCCGAGTGGCGTAGCGTAGCACTATGATCCTGGGGTCGCTGGTTCAAATCCAGGTTCATGCTGCTCACCATCCGCAGCCGGGGTCCAGAGGGAGAGAAATTGGCTTGCTCTCCCTCGGGGGGTGGGTATATGGCGCTCCTCCCACATCTCACAAGTGCGCTGCTGGTCGACACGGGTGTCTCCCATTCATTGTGTCAGAACCGGGGATCCAGGGTTCTCCTCCAAGCGCGATGGCTGGCCCGGCAACGATACAAATGGCGGCAGTTCGAAAAGAGGCGGTAGGCTATCGTCACATGGCTCAGAGGAAACGTGTGGACGATCTCTCCCCCCCTAGTGTTGAGAGCAGGGCATGTAATGTGGGAGGCCACTTAGGGGGATGGGTAATTGGCATATGTAAATTAGTAGGGGTGAAAAATTGGAAAAATGGCAAAAAAGAAATAAAAAGAAAAGACTGATAAATGACCTTATGAGTATTATGTTTATTTTTTTTTCATCGTCATCATCAGTTGTACAGCGATCTGTCATTGGAGGCCTCACGTTCTTATCGTTTGCCCATGTGACATGATTTAACACAACCTCAAGAGGCTTTTGACCTTTTAAAATGCTGAAATATTGGCTTATTGACACCAATTCAGTGTTTTTAAACCGAAGCTAGAAAGTTATATTAGTACAGCAAAACCAACAGGTGTGTCCAATCTTTTGACCAGTATCGAGAAATAAGCTCGATGCCACACGGCACCTCTTCAAATGATGAATAGAACTTGGGACGGCTGTGTTGTGCCAGAGTGTGCGATTGCGTCATTATTTAAGTGGTCAGAAGAGCATGCAACAATGTGTCATAGAGTGGTCACTTATGGGTTGCTCATTCCCTTCCCATCACCACAGCCCTATTACAAGCACACTGTCCAGTAACTACACAGCACTCCTGCCCTGAAAATAACCACTTAAACAGAGCATTTGTTGTGCTTTTGTTTGATGGAGGGTGTTTTACTTTGCATTGGCCCTCTGTGGTTTTGCCTTTGACTCTTTTTCTCCATCAACATTTGCTTTGTTCTCGGGCCTGGGTGGCCAGGAACATGGTTATACAGCAGTGACACTGCTTATTTGTTAGTGGGAAGTTTAAAGAAAGATGCTGAGATGACCCACAATTACACCACATTCGCCCCCACCACTTATGATTACTATTTATATGATAAAGACTGTGAGAACAAAGATGATGTTATTGGAACGAGCTCATCCACTGCCCACGAATGTGTTGTTTCATAGCAGGTGTTGCAAGGTTGGACAAGCTTTACCAAGCAGTGGAAAATTCCATCCAAACGGAGCAGAATTTGTTGCAGACATGCTGTATGTTGTGGAGTTTCCAGATAAAAGGCTACTTTGCTGGAGAGAAAGCAAATCACTACAACTAGCACACAAACAACGAGAAACATGTCTTTTCACACCAATACAGAATCTATTTATCATCTGCAATGGACAACCTGCTGTTTGGGGAACCAGCCTTGTGACTGGAAGGTTGCCAGTTAGATCCTCTGAACTGGCAGGACCTGACTGAAGTGCCCGTCAGCAAGGAACTTAACTCCCCACCTGCTCCCTGGGCACCTTGGTTTGGGCTGGGCACTGCCCGCTAGTGTGTGAATTCACTAGTGTGTATGTGTGTGTTGCACCGTGTGCACTTTTAAGTTTAACATGCCCTATATGTAGGTATTTGACTTTGCTTGTCCAACCTCACAACTGGCACTGTTAACTGGCTGTTTTCCAGCTGAAAGGTTCAAGCTGTGCAGGGCCAAGATAGAAACATTACCTGAGGTAACTTGGCATGGCATTTGTTTGTTTACCTAAAAGACTGGCTGCCTTTCTTTGTCATGTGATCTACTGTGGCTTTCCATGGTCTCAAAATGGCTGTAATTTAAGGTAGTACTGTTAAAATGCTGCATGACGTGCTGTGGAATGGCTCAGACTACTGAAGGACCTGCGTGCATGCGTGTGTATGCTGGCACCGCTGCGCATCCAGTATACGACGGGATTTAAGTTACTCTAAAATGTTCTTTTCAAATTTAAAACCTACATTAAACGTTAGCTAGTCCTTTCTTCTTAGACAGTCGTGGGAGGGACCCACATACTATTGATTCCTGCTGTTCCAGTTGTGATTGGCTGTCAGTGCTTGTTTCACAGACCCAAGTGGAAACACGGGCTATTTCAGCATGTCAGGGGAATCCATGTGTTATTTCTTCTGCAGCCTCATACTGGAATTCTGGAAACTGGAAACTCTATTGTAAATAGCCTTTAACAAACAGCGCAGTGAGAACCTTACAGGCTGGATGGAACTGATGGGGATCCACAGACGTCCATGTCTCTAGGAGGCAGATTATACAACAGTTCCTTTTCTCTAAACAGAAATAGATCCATGCCTAAAGGTCACTCTGTTTGTTGTCCAATGACTGTACATTTGCCAGTAGTATGCTGGGGAGAGGGAGGCAGTGAGTGCGGGGTCTCAGCCTCAGCACTGTCCTGCTTCTTGTGCGTTGGGTACAGTGGCTTTTCAGGAGAGTGTCCTAGATGAATGGGTTTCCTTCCTATATAAAATTGGAGTCTGGTTTGCAGTGAGTGATCATCAGTCTGATCTCCAGAAGTGTTTGTCAATGCCGGCAACATTCAGTGCAATAGACAGAACAGCAAGACACACATTTACCACAAAACTTTATAAAGGGTAATTAAGAGTAGGCAGCCAAACATTCATGCATGATGCCAACACTTTGTGGAGTACGGTTAGTAGAGGATGCTACCAACACAATTCCACAGGTCAGAATGGAAGCACGTGCAGCCGGACAACCTCATTCAGGTACAGAAATAAGACGCATCCTTTCTTGAATCATGAGTATGTCTCACGATGTCAAACCTACCCTCCAAGTTTCATTCCTGTCAGCTGATTCCTTCTGGGGATCTCGCAACCATATCGGTTCCACTTCTGAGCTAAAGGAGAACAAGAATAAAATCCAACTACCAAGCAAGAAGGTTTTAAGACATTTAAGAAAAAAAAAATATCCAGGGAAGTTCTAATTCGGGCAGGTGATAAAAGACGGAATGAATAAAGAATGGAAACAGGTCAAATGTGGATCAATTTAAAAGTAAAAACAGGGCTAAATGTCACCATCAGGGAGGGCTTGATTGAAGAGATTTTGAGGTGGTGCTCTCACAACCGTACCCCAAATCAGATGAATGTGATTTATGAGGGTTGAGCTAATCAGGGCCTCTCCGAGTTTAAAAACTACAGAGATTAAAAACAGTGACTTTTTCTAAATGTGCTCAAGTTCCGTCATATAAGCATCTTATTAGCACCTATAGAGCAGACTTTGGGCTAAATGTATTTTCAGGACTATACAGCAAAAGCCATCTACACGCAACATGTGACAAAATGACTCCAACAGTAGCAGCATTCCAGAGGAAGTCTGGACTAATATTGTACATTGAAGTGGAAGATAACAAATTCAGTTTCATGGAGATTTTGATGAAAGAGTCTTAATAGATATTTCATTACACCTGTTCAATGGTCTCTCAACTCTGGTCTCCAGCTGTTAGTGGAATTGTGGCTCCCAGGAAGCCAATCAGTAGCACGTTTTAGCTTTGGAGCAAGATTTTCACTGAATGAATGACTCTGGAACCAGAGACAGAAATTGTATTCATTGGAAAATGTTTTAGGATTCTACAATCAATGAGAATCCAGTGGGTCATGAAGCACTCTCCAGTGGTCCACCAGCCCATCCTCAGAGGCAGTAATCCATAGGGGTCTGCTAATGGCAATGTGGAAAAACAGTCAAAGTAAAAAAAGAAAAATCAATTGTACTAATAAATGCACAAATAATATCACAGAAATAACACAAGGCAAATTCATCAAAATCAGTTTGAGATAACGAAGCCATGATTGGCAAACCAGGGATGTACAAGTTCCTTACATGAAGAAAGTACAATCCGGACTCCATCAGATATGTATTAAGACATTCTTTAAAGCTATTGATCAGACAGGAATTCTTGATTGATGATTTCGGTGCCAGCACTTGAGAAATAAAAGGCAAAATCAATTGCATATAAAGTTTTTTTCTTGTGGGCCGTTATTCTTTCCAGTTTTAAACAGATGGGCCAAGAGGTGGAAAAGGCTGAGAACAGCTAACTTAGATATTATTATTATTATTATTATTATTATTATTATTATTATTATTATTATTATTATTGTTGTTGTTGTTGTTGTTGTTGTTATCATAAGTCTAAAAGATGCATCACACTGATTCTAAATTGGTGTCATATGTGGATTCCAAATAAAGGGAACGTATTTTTTTTTTAGGAATGACCATGAAAGTGAAATCATATGAGTATAATCAGCTGTCTAACAATATACATGACTAAAATATAAAAAAAGACTTTTTTATCAAGTCAGGCTATGATTAATCGAAAGGCTTTGTGGGTTTTGAGGTTGAGTTTCTTTGTTTCATGCTATTTTTTTTTCTAACACCCCAAGCTGCCCTCCTTATTTTGGCTTCTCCTTATTGCCATCATGTCCTTGTTGCCACACTCCAACAATGAGTGTGTTCTAGTAAAGCAAGCCGCCTGAAACACCGCAGTAACCACAGGGCACAGGGCCTGGTGCACTGAAGAGCTTGGGGAAAACCCTCCATACCAGTTTACTGGACACTGCAGCTAAACCACATGATCTCAAGCCATGATGTTTACACACACATACAGCTTAAACCCAGTGCCCTCTATTTAAGAATCAAACAGTCTGGGATGACGGAGTGTGGAAATTCAAGAATCTTTGGCTTTCTCTCTCTTTCTCTCTCTCTCTCCCTCTCTCACACACACACATCATCTGTTTGACACCGAAAAAAAAAAACAACAAGACAAAACGAATGCCAGAATACATCGCTCTTGAAGATCTGTGGTTGATTATTCTAGCGTGAGTCACTGGGGTGATGAGAGACGCTTCAAAGAAGCCACTGGCCCAGCCACACCATTACACACACCATTGCTTATGCTGACCACCAGCTTGCTTAGAACAGCTGAGGTAAAACAGGCAGGACCTACTGGGGCTGGGTGGTGGAGGCGGCACAGCAGAACATCAGGCACACTGCTGAACACGAGGAAACTAGAAGAACTAAAACTGGAGAAAAGTCAACGCCTGCGGTCATAGAAGCCCGCTGATATTCACGCATGAATAAATATAAGGCACAATGCAGCACAAATAAGGCAGCTCTTGTTTCGCAACAAACATACCAGCCTCTATAGGAAGAGAACGCTTATATAACACACAAAGGCAGCGACACACACTCAGCAAGCAGCAGGAAAAAAGCTAGATGTAGACTATACATGCAGTAAGGAGGTCAGCTGTCATGTCAAACATGGGGTGTGTAAGCAAGCTTACAGCTTGCCCAGAATGACAGGGTGCAGTCTTGGTCAAACACAGTTAACACAGGCATACAGTCACATGTCCCCAAGGGTTTCATCAGCTTGGCTCATGTGCAAAATGTGGGCATGCAGGCAGTCAGATTCTCTCCACCTAAGGCGAGTCCGTCCTGCACCACAGGTCAAAATGAATATATACACACGTAGAAACACTCAGTGCTCATTTTGAGGCCACTGAAAAACACAGTTTTTACATTAGACACAGCATGTTCCCATGAAATGATTTTAAAATATCTCAGTTTATCTCCATCCACCTTTAATAATGGGGTGAGTGCTCTCTCTCTCTCTCTCTCTCTCTCTCTCTCTATATATATATATATATATATATATATATATATATATATATATATATCACTGTAAAGATATCAGTTGCATCCAGTGCTTCACTTTTTGCACATTTTGTTATAATACAGCCTTATTCAATCCAAAATGGATTAAATACCTTTCTCTCCTCAGAATTCTACACTAAACCCCCCACGATGACAAAGTGAGAACGCTTTATTTGAAATCTTTGCAAATTAAAAATAAACATAAAACACAAATATAATATGTGTATATCAATACTTTGTTGAAGCACCTTTGGCACCAATTACAGCCTTAAGTATTTTTGAGTATAATGCTACAAGCTTGGCACGCCCGTTTTAGGAACTTTCTCCCATTCTTCTTTGCAGAACCTCTCAAACTGCATCAGACTGGATGGGGAGCATCTGTGCACAGCCATGTTTAGATTTCTCCAGTGATGTTAATTTGGGTTCAAGTCTGGGTTCTGGCTGGGCCACTCCAGCACATTCACAAACTTGTCCTGATGCCACTCCTTTGTTATCTTGGCTGTGTGCTTAGGGTCGTTGTCCTGTTGGAAGATAAACCTTCATTCTAGTCTGAGGTCCAGAGATCCCAATTCCTGCTGCAGAAAAACATTCCCACAGCATGATGCTGCCACTACCATGCTTCACTGTATGGATAGTATTGTCTAGGTGACGAGCAGTGCCTGGTTTCCTCCAGACATGATGATTGGCATTCAGTTCAAAAAGTTCAATCTTTTTGTTTCTCATGGTCTGAGTCCTTTAGGTGTCTTTTGACAAACATGCCTTTTAATGAGGAGGCTCTGTCTGGCCTGATCTATCACACGGGCCTGATTGGTGGAGTGCTGCAGAAATGGTTGTCCATCTGGAAGGTTCTCCTCTTCACGGAGCAATGTTGGGTGACCTTTGGGTTCTTGGTCACCTCCCTGACTAAGGACCACTTCTACCACGATCACTCTATGGCCACTGTGCTCATTGAGACCTTCAATGCAGAATTTTACTGTTTCCTTCTCCAGATCTGTGTCTCACTGCAATCCAGTCTCTGAGCTCTACAGACAATTTCTTCATGTCTTGGTTTGTGCTCTGACATACACTGTCTAGTATGAGACCTTATATAAACAGACGTGTGTCTTTCCAAATCATGTCCAATCAACTGAATTTACCACAGGTGTCCAATCAAGCTGTAGAAACATCTGAAGGATGATCAGTGGAAATAAGATGCACCTGAGGTCAATTTTGACTGTCATGGCAAAGGCTGTGAAAGCTTATGTACATGTTATATTATTGTGTTATATTTTTAATACATTTCACAGGGAAATACACACACACACACCAGGGGAAAATTACCAATTCAGTTACCATGTGCACACAGAGAAAACACATGAATCCCCTCACCTGAACAGGAATCAAGCCAACATCCCAGGCCCCTGGAGGTATGAGACACCCATATTTGTATTATATATATAATAATAATAATAATAATAATAATAATAATAATAATAATAATAAGAGAGAGAGAGAGAGAGAGAGAGAATAAATATATATATATATATATATGAATCATACAGTCAAATTCCTAGTACTTGCTAGTATTTGTGGGACGGTGACTTTATTATAATATCCCAGTGTCATTTTGATGATTTTTGATATAAATCTTTAGCTTGGAACACATCAAAGCTCATTGCTCAAATAATAAAACACTTCCACCACTATAATCAACTTTTTAAGACAAAAATTAAGCCAGGTAGGAGAATAAATGTGAAATTATGCAGTGTGACTGATGTCCTCAAGTCGACTAACTATAATATTAAGTTAATCTGACAATTACAGAGATATATACATTTATTCCTGTAGGGTTACAGAAGATGCCAGAAACACCAAGAAAACTATAAGATAACTGCCAAGGATCTGTAGAAACATTTCGCTTTATGGAGGTGAAGATGATCGGTTCCAACACGCAGAGACAATCTTCGTGGAAGAGTCAAATGACAAAAACCTCACTAGCAACAAGTCACAAAACTGTATGCAATATGCTACAGAAAATCTGGAGAAAGCAGCTGAGTTTTGGAAACAAGTGCTGTGGATTGAATGTCAAAATTGAACTGCTTATCCATAAATAGCCAGCAAATCCTAAATGCAAGTTTGAAACCATCTGTACATAAGACACCCAATAATTTAGAGGTTACATAATGGCTTTCTGAATGAGGAAAATACCAACTACATAAACACTTTCAGCTGCTACAAGCTGCAATCAAACGTATCAAGTATCAAAAACGTATCAAGTATCAAGGGAGTGTTACTCGCTCCTGAATATGTAAGGTATCTGTAAACTTCAGCACAGGCCGCACTCATGATGCCTTTGTTGGAGTTTGGCGAAGGCTTCCTAAACAGGGAATGCAAAATATCAGCCATTTCAGCATTGTTATCACAACGTGCACATGAGCAACAGTTCCAAATGTAACACACACACAGGTAAAACCTGCTCCTCGTCAGTACCGCAGTTAACCCTTCCAGCTTCAGACAGAAGCAGTTGTGAAAACAGAAGCGAGAGTGCAGTGCCAGATTAGGTTTCTCAGGCTGTGCAGTCATTAGGGACTTTGATTTGTTGTTCGGTGCATAAATAACTGATTTCTCAGGATGCATATTAGAAGGCTTGGGGAGCTTGTGGCGCTGGCCTTCAGTAAGTGTATTGGAATATAGATTAAGAGGTGAGAAGCAGAATCATTATGCCCCCCCCCCTCCACCCCCGTGTCTTCGCCTGAGCTTTTTGAAGCCTTAGTTTCAGCTCAGTGCTTAATTATAAATGTAGCCTGAGGTGTGAAGAGATGAATGGAGGTGAAAACATAGAGAATTCCCTTTCTCCTTTAGGCACCGTGGTACAAAGTGTTCATAACATTCAATGAAGCCATGGTGTATATCATAAAAGTGTGAATCATCACGATTTGATTCTTAAAAACATAATGCAGTTTTATAAAAACTCACCATGATTAAAGTTCTGTTTAATTCACATTTACATTCACATTTACACTGCCTTGTGAAATAATTATACAGGGAAATAAAATCCTGAAAATTGGTACATGCATATGTATTCACCCCCTTTGCTGTGAAGCCTTTTCTGAAAGGCCCCAGAGCCTTTCACCATTAAGCAAGAGGCACCACTAACCCACCTATATCAGGGGTGGGTTATAAAAAATATCCAAATCCAAAATCCAAACTATATCAGTCAGCACACAGACCAAAGGTAGCCATGTCCATACGACCACAATAAGCCACACACTCCACTGAGCTGAGCTTTATGGACGAGTGACCAGAAACAAGCCTTTACTTACAGACAAAAATACGAAGGCTCGCTTCCAAAAGGCATGTACTGCTTTCAGCCACCAAGGAAATCACTATGTCTGGTGCAAAAACCAACACATCTTATCCCACCAAGAACACCACCCCCACAGTGAAACATGGTGGTGGCAGCATCATGCTGTAGGGATATTTATAAGCAGCAGGGACTGGGAAACTGGTCCGAGGTGAGGGGAAGATGGAAGAACCTGTTTCGGTCTGTCAGTCATTTGAGCCTGGGATGGAGGTTCATCTTACAACATGACAGTGACCCAAAGCACACAGCTAAAGTAACACTAGAGTGGTTTAACAGGAAATGTATAAATGTATTGGAATGGCCTAGTCAAAGTCCAGACCTTAATCCAATTGAGAATCTGTGGTCAGACATTGTTGTTCACGAATGGACACAGTCTAACTTAAAGAAACTGAAGCAGTTTTGCTTTGAATCGGCAAAAATCCCAGTGGCAAGATGCAAAAGCTCATATAGACTTATCCAAAGCAGGGGCTCTGACTTTAGGAAGGTGAGTAGATATGCACACTGAAGTTTTCTGTTATTTTGAACTGTTTGGCTTTTGTATGACAAAAAAAAAAGTTGTAGGCATGTTCTGTAAATTAAATGATGCAAACCCTCAAATAATCCATGTTAATTCCAGGTTGTGAGGTAGCAAAACACAAAAAATACCTAGGGGGGTGAATACTTTCGGAAGGCACTGTACATATGATTCACATGTAAGTAACATGCATGTGTCATGTATATAGCTTTTAGCATTAGCAGGTTGTCCATACAACAGCAGTGTTTCTGGATGAGGGCAGGGTAACGCCGGGGAGGTTGGTTTTGGTTTCAGGCCATTCTTAGTTCTCCACTGACTGAAGCTGCTTTCACACTGAACGTGCAAACTTCACCACTGCACTTTCAGACACATTTTCAACAGGTTATGTGGTGCAGACATGGAAACAGAGCAAACCACGGCAACGTACGGGGTCATATCAAGTTCAAATATTTTCACCTTTTGTTCACCATGCATTGGCGGACAGAATGCTTACCATTTTTGAGGCCACATATAGCAAGATGTGTTGTCAGCAGCTTGTGCAGACACGAGCAAGGAGCTCAGCACACAATGGTGTTCAGTGTGAAAACAGCTTAACTGACCGTGCGATCGTCAGATTCATCTGCTCTTAAAGGAGACCACATCACACCTCATGCTTGCAAGGAGTCTTCTGGACACTCGATGCAATTCTCACCAGAAGAGCTCTTTAACCCCAAAACTTCCAGACTAATAGTTTAGAAAATTGGATTCACATGTTTGCAATTGAAAGATTGAAAGAACGAACAACAGAAGAAACATCTTTTAATAATAACTTGTAAGAAATAATTGAATTAGTAACTGAAATAGAGGGTAGGATGACATGAAGACTGAGTGGTAGCGGTAGCATCCAGTGTGAATGCAACAAAAATACAAAATTCAAAAATGGGAAAGAACTGTTGAGCTGTTGGTAACATCAGAGGACAGATATTCTAGTTCGAGATCTTCCTGGCTGCTACCTCTTCTGAAATTCACACGGATCGCAGCTGAATTCAACTGCTTTTAACTTAAGCAGATAATCACTTGATTTAGGTCCTAGTTGGGCCATTTCCCCTTAATAAACGCAGAACATTGTGCTCAGTGAGACTCAGGGCATTTTCAGGTGGGAACATGATGTCAATGTATACCCTCAATGAATCAACTTCAATTTAATGATAATTGATTAACACATTTTTGGACAGGAAATATTAATATAACTCTAATATGTCAACAATACAAAATTGCTATTAATGTTAATGTAGATTACAAGTGATTGAAATATCTATAACAAAAAATATACTGTAGATCTAGCGACTCCAGTGCACGATGAAAGTAACAGACACCAAAGATGTCTCATAGCGACACTTCAGACACTGACCGCTGTGCTAAGGCACCATGTTAACCCACAATAAGGTCCGAGCTATTTAAAAAGGCCAATCTCTGACCTCACCACTAATCAAACGAATGCATCTCTACTTGGATTGTTGAGTGAGATTGATCATGCTGATAAGCTTCGCACCCATCAAGCCAAGCCCAATTTTTCATCCTTATGGAAAGTATGACAGAACATCTACACACGCAAAAAGCTCCTTGATTGGAAACAGCTTGCGCATCCTCATCCTGATAGCATGCAAATGTATTCTCCTGGACATATTGATACTTTGCTTAATGAAATTAATTGCAATCAGAGCCTGCCTTCTCCCCGCGCAAGGACGAAGGCAATTAAGGTCACCTATTGGAGCAAGCTCAGTGAAACAGTTCCTATGCAAATGAGATGCAAACTGAAAAACTAGTTAATTTGGCCTCTTGACATTCCCAACTGGCTCGGTGTATGCAAATCACATGCAAATAACACCAGCAGGCTGTATTTCCCAAAAAAGAAAAGGACTGAGCTCTGACTCTCCTGATATCTGCAGGTAGGGCAAGAGAGGGAACATGGGGGCAAAGCGTCGAAAGCTCAGGTCCGTATGTAACGGCTGGCTCAAGTGGAGCATCACACAGACAACAGCTGGTGTGTCTGAAGTCGCCGTCAGTTCACCCAAAGCCTGAAATACAACAGAAAAAAAAAAAACTGACATCCGTCTTCCATTAAAAATATGCCTTGAGGGAAAAAATCTAATTGACACACTTTTCCACTTTTCTTTTCAATGCATCAAATAAATACTGGAGGAATATCGCTACCATGGCTTCAACATGGCTATGGCTTCAGTGTGAAACTTTTGCAGCAAGGGGGGGGATTTGTGAAATTATTTGGCTGGACCATCATTTTAACAGCAGGTGGGCTGAACGAAAAGGAAAAGTGAGGACAGCCTTGCAGGAGCATTTGTTTTTCACCAGCAGCCTGTGAAAAAGATGATTTCCGTTCACGAGGATATAAATGAGCAACGTACCCTGCACAGCCACAAAGAGCAGGAACAGCATCAGGCCCACTGACGGACCACGCAACAGGACAGCACTGCGGAACAGTAGCGTGCCAATTTACACTGTCCTACAAGCAGCTGCTCCTGAAGCAGGGGGCACACATTACCTCATCTACACAGACTTGGGTCATCTGGGGTGATGAGAAGGGGGGGGCAGCCCAGAGCGAGGACATTCTGCCATAGCCGTAACACAGCGTGGACAGAAAGCCCAGTCAGATGACTGAGAACAAAGCATGGGATGGGAAGGACACTCCTGGGCAGCCTTCTTCAAAAATCAAATGCTAGAAAAAGCAAGTAATCATATTAGTCCATAGAGGGGAATTACACAGAATACAGGATAAGAATTCAATAACAATTGAGGAGCTTTTCCTCTTTCTCCAATGGAATGTTCATTCATTTACCATTACGATGAGCCACGAGGAGCTGTAATTCATTAGGGTCAGAAATATGGTCAAGTCTAACTCCCTCAGGCTTAGCAGGATCGTTCCAGATGAATTGCATGTCATTCTTGATGGCCTTTTATTATGCATTCCAGATATTCAGTCAGTAGAACTCAAAATAAAGAGGAAAAAGTGGTTTGGTCACAGATTTACTGCACAGATGTCCTAAAGATTATATAGATTTGATATCATTACACTGCCTTACATAAACATTTCATAAGTCAGCTAGAAAAAGCAAAAAAAAGCATGCTTGCATAAAGCATTTTCCCCAAGTGTCCTGACAAAGTACCCCTTGTCCAGAAACAATCAATCAATTTGTCATTTCACAATGACAACTGGCAAATACGTTTGATTGGTACATTAATCAAACTGCTGCCTTTCCTGTTGCAGTTTTTCAGCAGTTTAACGAACAAAATAAAGCTGTGAAGACGAAGTCAAACACCCAAGGCTTTCGTTTACACGTCTTGTTCAGTATGTAGCCGCCACAGAAGTTCTTTCGGGGGTATGAACAACATAACAAAGTCACATGAGCTACCACGCCACACAGCTTGATATCAACAAGCACAGAACAACCCGTTCAGAAGTCTACATTCAACATTAAAGTGGCAGAGATGAGGTTTTTAATTGAAAGCAGTGATATTCCTGCTGAGTGAGGAAGGAATTCAAATAATGGCGTCAGTGTTCTGGAGTGAACTTCCCTGACATGTCTAATATATTCTGGTGTCTATCTAAGCAATCGTGGTGCAGCTAATTACGTTGACATAAACAGAACATAGAACAGCCACAAAAACATGAATCGATCAATATGGCAAACTTAGTCTTCATCTGCTCATTCAACCAGTGAACCAAAGAACGAGAATTACAAATGAAGAGTGCTGTCAAGGACAGCGTGACACAGGATAAAAATCAGGGCACAAACATTATTCGGACACAGAAAACAGTTACAGAAGACATGTTTGATGCAAACTAAACACACCATTTGAGCACAAGAACCTCACCAACTGTGAAGCATGGGGGTGGAAATGGGCTTGGGGCTGACTTGCTGCAGCAGGACCTGATGAGTTCTCCATCAGTGAAATCACCATGAAACCTTTATTGTATCAGACAACAAAAATTTATGCTGAAACACACACACACACACACACACACACACTGAAAGAAGCTCAGCTAGAGGAGCAGAAAGTCTTTCTTCTAGTTCATGTTGGACACTGATAGATAGTCATAGAAAACATCTCATTCACATTATTTCTACACCAGGGAATAAGCTGTCCTTACTTTAAAACTCACAAGATCACCTCCATCTTCCAATATTATTAAACTGAAGATTAAATATCCATTTAAATGTGTATTTAATGTCTTTAATAGCTTTTTAAAACGACTGTACACAAGGCATTTAAATGGTTAAAACCTGAAATAAAGGATGCTGATAAGAATGACAGCAGTAGCTGTAGCTCTGAAGACTCTCTTTACATTCTCCTCTCTAAGTACTTCACTGACTGACTAGAAACTTGTGAGCATCTCTGAAAGGAGAACGCATCACAACCCACGTATCAAAAGTAGTCCTCTAGAATTACACATTCTAACCAAACAGGTCCCCCCAAAACATACAGACTGTCACTTTACAATCACACACATTCCAACAAATCTTTTTCACACATAATGACTGATATGAACAAGACGTCTCAAATGATCTCAGGTCTCATTCCACTGTTAATGAGGATCAGGCAGCAAGTAAACAGTCAGTTCTTGTTGAAAGCAGGAAAATGGACACGTGTAAGATCTGAGCCACTTTCACAAAGACCACACTGTGATAGACGGCTATGCAGAGGATCTATAGGTCTTCTGAGGTGTTTTCAGTATGCAGTGGTCAGTACCTTCCAAAAGAAGGACAACTAATGGATCGACAGTGTCAAGAGCACTCAAGTCTTGCTGATGCACTTGAGAATAGAGGGCTGGCTGAACTGTTCCTGATCCTACAGAGCAGCTCCTGTAGAAAAACAAACTGAAAAGGTTAATATTGGCTCGTCCATCGTCCAGTGTCATGTCTGTCTCTTGTGAGCCCTGTCTTCCCTGTCAGGTTCCCCTATGTACTCCTTAGCACATGGTTTGTGTTTGTTTTGGTTCTGTCTCCTCCCTTGCTCCACCCATTCCCACCTGTGTCTCATTTGTAACCATGCCCCTTTGTCATCAGTAGTTTCAGGTGTGTCCAGTGTTTTGTATTTAAGACCCTTTGTTTCAGTCTGTCTTCCTCAGTCCTTTTGTTTCTGCTTTGTTACCCACCATGTTTGTATTAGTTAGTACTCCCTGGTTTTGTTTGTTTCTCTTTATTTATTAAATCATCTTCCCCTGCATTTGCCTCCACACCCTCGTTCTTATGCTGTCTGCTCATCCCTGACATCCAGTTGTCCACGCCTTGAATGGTGAGAACCGTTTAGGTGGCACAAGGGGTTTTTGAACATGACTAGGTGGGTAGTTTTTAATGTCATGACTAAGTGGTTGAAGACTGTTTGCATTGTTTTTGTGATTCTCAGTGAAATTGCACAAAACAGTTCACAAGCTACATTATATGTCCAAATGTTTGCGGACACTGCTTCTAACGAGGGCATTCGGTTACTTTAAATTGAAGCCACTGCTGACAAAGACGTACAAATATTAAACACTGACACATCTTGTGCCTTGGTTGTACCTCACACTATACGTTTGAATCGTATGTTGTGTAATAACAAAGCCTGCGATTTGTCTGCAACTGACATGTTGTGACATGGGTGCTCACACTACATGTGAAACGCAGCCCTTAACCTTGTGCTGTCTGTCCCAAACACACACACACACCCGTGTCACAGAGAGACAGATGTTTTGACAATGAGCATGAAAAACAAATATTAAATCTTTCTAGCTACAATCTACACAACTAAACGAAACCTTGTCTGTTATCGTAGGAGACTGGCGGAAGATCGTACAGGCACAAATGATTGCCAAAGCTCAATTAGCCTTGCCCACACATTGCCTCGCCACCATTATTTATGGTTTTCATTGAGTAGATGTCCAATGAATTTTGAGAATTTTGACAGCTCATGATGTCATGAAATTGGCTCGTGAGACTGCTCAAACTGCAAGACAAATGACCAACATTTCTGACATGTCAGAAATTGATCTGATTGTCTGACTACTCACTCAAAACACGTTTGGGCAATTAAAGGCCGGTCACTTCCTGGCTCACACTGCACATCAGGCCTAAAATTGTGCAGTGTAAGCCTGGCTTAAAAACATAAACACAAAAACCAATACAGTTACATATATCCACCTATTTAACCTATAACAGATTAGCAGGCCAGGCAATCCAGGTCAGTCAATCAGAGAAAAACCCATTTGCATAAATCAATTATAATCAGTGCACAGTAACAACAGTTTGATTATAAGTACCAAAGTGGTTGGAAAATGGTCCAGTAGAAATAAATCTGGACAGTTCTGGTCAGATATCCTGTAAAACATGGGCCTGTTAAGATATCTTATGCTGTCATTTCTCCTACGCTGCCGTGCGCCGATTTGCATGAACCCAAAGAACCCCACTCTCTCTCGCTTTCTCTACACAACGCCGGCCGTGGTGTTGTGCAGGCAAAGTGCTGACCACTGGTTCCCAATGCACTGTGTGATGGAGCCTGGGTTCAGCGTGCAGCCTGTCGGCGCCCTCTACTCCTCTTCAGACACTGCTCTGAGACAGAGAGCGCAGCTTCACTCTGATTGGCCACGGTACAGACCGCTAATCACAGCGTAGCCTCTACCTTAGCCAATCGGCTTCCATCAAAACACGCCGTGTGCTTTTATGAATGGAGCGCAGCTTAAGCTTGCAGCACGCACGTGCAGTCAGATTTTTGCTGCATGGTTATGCGGCGCTTTTCCGAAACACTGCTGCTGCTCCCTCGCTCTCTGCTCAGGAACAGTTATCGAGAGGCTGCGTATCAGCACTGGGTCATGTGATCTGAAACATTCACATAAAAAGGGTGGCAGTGAAATGGGAGGAAATTGAAGGGGACACGCTCGAGCAGCAAAAACAACACCGCCACATCCTGCACATAATGAACTACACACTGAAATCTATGTTCAACTTGCACTTATATGTGTATGCAGGAGAGGTGATGGCAACAGTTGCTTTGACAATGTAATGATCACATGTGCCGCTTTCCATATACACTGCAATTCATCGGAGACAGTTCTCAATCCCAGTACAGCCTGCCAGCCTCGTTGCCTGGAAAAACAACAACATGAAAAAATGTACCACTTTCCATGAACTTTCTGTCTGGCAGGCAAAAGTGGGGAACTGGGTTAAGTGCGCTCAAACCCACTTCGGTGTATCCACAGTGCCATCTATGTGCAGACAGAGGGACAGCAACTCTAAGGCAATTACATCACAGCTTTCTCTGGCCCATTCACCGGAGCGCTGGCTCAGACAAAGAGCAGCCAGCCAGGGAGCCAAGGCACATTATTCAGTGTGTGGGGAGATAAGAGAAGACTGTACAATAAGCCAGCCAGTCTGGCCCGTTCTAATTGCGCTGTCTGCTTCTATGTCCTGACTCATAATGAGAAACCCGAGGCTTTGTCCCCTACATTTAAGACAGGCTGGTGCATGACTCACTATAACGGCTGTTAATACAAAAAATATGACGGGTTAAATCAATACACATGGGGCATCTACAAAAGTAACAAAAAGGGGGGAAACTGTCTTTGCAAACCTGCATTTCAGTAGAACTACCTCATCGTTCATTAGTGTGTAAAAGCCCGGTAAACACTCACCGGTATGACAAACACCAGCAGTGTTCAGCACTTAATGTGCATTGTCCAGGGTGGTGAGAAACGCTCGGCTCTCCGAGTGCTTTTCAAATGGAGCCACTGCCACCTAGTGTCGTCTAAAGGAAAGACCAAACAGACAGCATTAACTATTTGATTTGATTGAGACATAACACTAACAAAAGCTTAGTGCAGCATTTGAACTCTCCGCGGGATTTGAGTCCTCCAGGTTATAAAGTCATCCAGTATTAGTAGGAGCTGAATAGCAGTGAGCGATCATATCAAAATATGATAACATCACAATATCTGATTTATCATCATACGATAACAGACATAATTCACTAATCGTGCCAGATGTTCAAAACTGCAATCAGCTATTCTTTTACTATATCGAGTTAAACAGGACTAATTACACTCTTTGTAATAAAACAAGTTGCTTGGTGTTCTTTAAGTTCTATCCATGACATGCTCAATTGCACGTGATCACAATAACATATCTTGAGTACTCAAAAATCCACATAATAAAATACAAAAACCTCAAATATGTCACGTGTTAATGTCTACCATTAACTACTAACGGCTAAAACTAAGGATGTCCTGATCCAAGTACCTTAATGCTGCAATACCCATCCAATCCAGTCTGATCTTTGGGTTTGTATAAATTATACAGCACCACAGTTTAGACAGGAAGTGCTGCGAATTCATTTTGAAGCAGAAACACTTTATTTTTAGTAACAGTGAACATACTAAAACATTCTGGACTCATTTTATTGTGTGTTTAATGTCTTATAATGCAGTCTGACTTATGGACAGTTCAACTCTCAGTGCCTTCAAAACACTGCAATCAAGTGAGTGTGTGTGTGTAGCAGTAAACACTGCTGAACTGATATCTGTTGTTTATCGACTACTGACATGAAATAAGTGCTGTAGCAGTGGTGAACACACTGTGATGTGCTGTTGTATGTGTACATTCGCCTCCTCTCAGCTATGAACTCGGTGCTGATTTTGTGCTTTTCTTCTGCCTGTAAAACACCTCGGTTTCAGCAACGATATATAGTTTCATATTCTGTGGTTTGTTGTCATGTTGCCTTGATCAGATCTAATACACTGGATTTGACTGGAACATCACTAGCTAATGCATCCAACCACAGATACACATGAATGCAAGCATTAGAGATGCAAAATTAGACCAATGCCACTGTCTTAAAAAACACTCATACATAATATTTGTAAAACTAAGAAAGCTGGTCAACATGTAACTGGACCGACAGAGACATCGAACAGATATTTTAGTGCAGAAGTCCAGCATCACTTACATCCATACAACATTAAGCCTCTAGTGGTTCTCTCTACTAAACTCCAATAACTGCACTATTTTCAGTGCAGTCTGTTTAGTATATCTGACTTGACTCCCTAGACCTTCATTATAATGTTTGGCCACAGGATACCTGGACAGTTGTTTTTCTTTGGACTATTGGAGACATGTTAAAGCAATTAGAACCTGCTCTTATCCAGAGCGACTTACAAAACTCATATGCATGCTTTTTATTTCTCACTGTGTCTTTAAATCTTCAAATAAGCTTTTTAGAATATCCTTTTCCATGCTGGTTCAATGCTGGAATCTGAGGGATCTATATTTTCCATTGAGCAGAGTGTGTTCAGACTCTCCTAAACAACTTTTTTAATCACACACACACACACTCTCTGGGAGCCATGCGCAGTATTAGCCAGTGTACAAGAACACAGAGAAGAGCTCATAAGTGAGAAAGGTGTCAAATAAGACAATGATCGGCAAATGAGGGCAGACGAGCCACGACTTAACATTTCCTCTCTGTTACTCACCAGCACCCACAGTGGGCAGAAAGTCCTCTCCACCTGAGAACATCTAACCACCACCAAGATCAGGCCATCAATCACTACAGAGGGCATTCTGTTAATTAGCACAGAGCTAATTGGGGTCTCCGACCTGAGGCAAAAAAGAACAGAAACAAGTGCCATTGAAAAAGAATTTGCTCAGTTTCATAAAGCAGAACAATATTCATTGGATCAGATCAATCATGTTCTATACTGGTAGATGATTTTCCCCTACTCTAAAAGCATCAGCTTTACCGTGTGTTACAGATGTAGGCTGATTCTTCTAACGAGATTAAGGTGCAGAGAAAAATACTGCATTCACTGTTTTGGAATTGCAGGCGTTTTCTCAACTGGACAACTGACTGCTAAGCATTTTCATGAACAGCTGTGGCTTATTCATTCATTACGTGAGCGGATCTGGAGATGATTCGATTTTTTGTGCATTTAAGAGCTGTTCATAAAAACTCTGAAGATGTGACAATGCAAGGAGGCCATCACTGAGATGAAAACAAAACAAACGAGACAGACAGACAGACAGCAAAAACCTGAGAGCCCAACTCAAATATTCAGCATGTTTATAAAAAGAACAAATGCACTGGTGAGCTCAGCAACACCAAAAGGCCTGAAAGAAGATGCCTGCAGAATTCTTTCTTTAGGAAAAAAAGTCCCTGCACAGCATCTCGTCAAGTCAAGAACACTCTCAAAGCGGGAGGCATATCATTGTCAAAGTCTACAATCAAGACAAGCCTCGATGAAAGTAAATGAAGTTGTTTATTTCGAGACACAAATCAACACTCAACTGGCACCACTCAAAAAGAGAG
This sequence comes from Acestrorhynchus altus, assembly GCA_034509495.1. Lineage (NCBI taxonomy): Eukaryota > Metazoa > Chordata > Actinopteri > Characiformes > Acestrorhynchidae > Acestrorhynchus > Acestrorhynchus altus. Next base: position 21,203,040 of record CM067505.1, read on the forward strand.
AAGCCAGACTGAGAGCAAGATTCATTTGAATATGGAAAAGATAAAGAAGCAACAACCCGGTTATCTCCCAAAAAATGCAGAGATACTGGTGCATTCAGAACGTCATGGCTGGATTACTGTAAGCCCTTCTGGCTGGTAGTTCAGGGAAATCATTACGGAAACTCCAATTAGTACAAAACGCTGCTGTAAGAGTTTTCACCAGAACTCGGAAATTTGATCGCATTAGCCCAGTCCCTCCATTTGCTTCCTATTAAATTCTGAATTTACTATAAAATGGTTGAGCCCCACAATACCTAAAGGACCTTCTTAAACCATACAACCCCTTACGTACACTGCACTCACAAGATGCAGGTCTACTGGCAGTCCCTAGACGTAGAAAGAACACTGTAGGGGGACAAACTTCTAAAGTCACCAAACTCTGGAATAGCCTTCCTGCTACTGTCCTGGACTCAGACACACTCTCTGTCTTCAAATCACGACTAAAAACTCTAAGGGATGACTAAATTTCTCCCTCTCTCCCCTCATGTCCCGAGCTGCCCCTGCTGCCTGGCTGATAATGAGTTTCCAACTCAGGGTGTGTGGTTAACATGGAATCCCAATAAATTACTGTTTTATGCATATTAATGTATTTGTATTTGTATTTCTTTCTGGAAAAGAATCATATTGTTATTATAATATTGGTATCTCTATTTACTACAACATGGTATTCCTACCCTGTAGGAATAGATACAAACATAATGTAAATGTAATGAATGAAATTTAATGAATAACAAAACAGACACTGAGATATTATGAAACCACGTCGTCAGTGACTCTGCAAACCTGGAATGAAAGAAAAAAAGGAAATACTATGTATGTTTCAGCATCAGGTGAAAGTTGTTTTGTTTAAACCTACTCTGAGCGATTAAACTACACTGTTTAAATGGATTAAGGTAACACTTACTCATCATAGTATAGAAATACAGTTAAAATTCAGCTAAATCAATCTGGTCAGCAAGGAAGGATAAGCAATTGTGAATCAAGTTCACCTTTGGTGCAAATGAAAGTGACAACAGACTGTACAACTCCTCTCTGGGGGAGGAGGGGTAACGGGAGGACAGAGGATGGGAAGAATCAGTAACCAGTAGCCAGTAACATGCAACCCGAAGACCACAACACAAACGGACTATGTGCACTAGCAGTTAAACAAATGCTATAATAATGTGCAATACCTCCCCCTACTGGACTTCTCATTTATTCTTTACATTATATATTCTAGTACATGTTTTTACTTGTTTCATGTTTTTACTACTATTATATTAATATCTTCTTCTCTGTCTACTGTATTGATGCTGCCGGAACCTTCATTTCCCCGAGGGAACCATCCCAAGGGATCAATAAAGTGTTTCCTATCTATCTATGTCTATCTACATCTATCTATACCTGTCTTCATATCTACATCTACCTATGTACATCTATCTATATGCCTACATATCTACATCTATATATCTACATCAATCTATATCTATCTATCTACATCCATCTATATCTATCTACATCTTTATCTATATCTACATCCATCTATATCTATCTACATCTTTATCTATATCTACATCTGTCTATCTGTCTATCTATCTATCTGTCTATCTATCTAGTACACCAGAGACACTACATCAGCTCAACCCCCAAATAAGGGAATGGTTCTACAGTTAGTGGCCGCAGACAATAACCCTGTCCTTACCCTTCCTGGTTCTTCTCCTATACTTATCCTTTACCAAACACACTGACCCACAAAGGTCAAATTCCACTGCAGCTAACTCTCACTGCCCTCCGCCCTTTCACAGCACAAGCTGGCCTGATTTCAACTGAAACCACACCACACCTCGACCCAGCTACTGGTTCCAGTGAATACACTGGTTTACAGGCCCTGTAAGGCTGGTTCTTGTGGGACTTTTGTGGTCGCGTTTGTCTGCGGCTCGAGCTGCGGGAGGGCGGAGCCACACTGAGCCACTTCATACTTGTTTCTCATTGGTTGAAAACTCCCGCCGGTCACCAGGGTGTACACAGAAAAAAAGTCCTAATAATTAAATTATTTAATAAATAATTAATTAATTAATAAATAATAAATTATTATTATTATTATTATTGTTGTTGTTGTTGTTGTTATTGTTATTATTATTGTTATTATTATTGTTATTATTGTTATAGAATAGAATAGAACTTTATTGATCCCTTGGGAGGGTTCCTTCAGGGAAATTAAGGATTTTTTTTATTTTATTTTTTTTTAGAATAGAATAATAGAATAATAATAGAATAATATTATTATTATTATTATTATTATTATTATTTAGTTAATTAATTAAATGTAATTAAATGAAATGCTATATTTGTCAGTGTACATATCTGTATATATGCTATATCTGTATTTAGCACCGAAACACATACATTCATTTCGAATTGTTAGTTAATCTCAAGAGCCTTAGGCCAATTTGATGGGATGTTTATGTAGTTTGGTGTTTTAATTAGCCAAAAAAATAAAAAAATAAAATGCATTTATACAAGACGGTCACACAAGCCACATTATTCTCTTCATTTGAGATGTAAATAATAACAGAATAGAGATTTGTAAGTTAGTTAGTTAGTTAGTTAGTTAGTTAGTTAGTTAGTTCAAAATACCAGACACTATTCCAAATAAAATATTATTAAAAAACAAAAAAAAGGAGAGCAAAGAACAGCTCCCTTCTAATTTTCCTCTACAACAAAATGCATGGATCAGTAACATCTCAGCTCCACCCCTCTTGCTGATCAGTCAGAGTCTGCATGCAGGTTAAGATTGTACATGGGACAGAGAAGTAAACACGCATTGTAAGTCTCCTCTGGCATTTAAACTGGGATTTAAATCAGGTACTTGTGGAACAAGGTAATTTGGAGTGATGAGTCCAAAATTGAACTTCTTGGCTACAACCATAAACGCTACATTTTGAGAGCTGTCAACAAGGCCTATGATGGAAGGAACACCATTCCTACTGTAAAGCACAGAGGTGGATCGCTGATGTTTTGGGGATGTGTGAACTACAAAGGCACAGGAAACTTGGTCAAAGTTGAAGGAAAGATGAAGGCAGCATGTTATCAGCAAATACTGGAGGCAAATTTGCACTCATCAGCCCAGAAGCTGTGCATAGGACGTACTTGGACGTTTCAACATGACAACGATCCAAAACACAAGGCCAAGTCGACCTGTCATTGGCTACAGCAGAACAAAGTGAAGGTTCTGGAGTGGCCATCTCAGACCTCAATAGCGTTGAGCCACTCTGGAGAGATCTCAAGCATGCAGATCATGCAAGACAGCCCAGGAACTGACAGGAACTGGAAGAATGAGCAGCTTTAAAATCTGAGAAAATAAAGAGCCTCATCTACAACTACCACAAAGGACTTCAAGCTGTCATTGATGTTAAAGGGGCAATACATGGTATTAAGAACTGGGGTATGTAAACTTTGATCAGGGTCAATATGATTTAAAAAGAGAAAACACAGTCATTTGACAATAAATGGCTTCATCCAACCACTAACCATGAGTGGAAAAAAAAAGTTTTTGTATTATCATTCATATTCCAAGAAAGGAAAATTGGGTATGTAAACTTTTGAGCACAACTGTACATACTGGTCTGCTTATTATACTATTGATGTATTTGAAATCACCAGTGAACTGTGCAATTTGTGTAAAGAGCAGTGTACTGTTTCTAATGCTCTGATGGGTATAATGTCTTCTGAAGACAGGAATAAGTGTGGACTTTGAGGGTGGGGTACCCACATGTGTGTGTGGGGCTCAGAGCCCTGATGGCCTGGGGGAAGAATCTGTTCTGTAGTGTGGTGATTCTTGATTTCACACTCATGTATCTTCTGTCTGAATGGAGAGATGTGAAGAAGTAATGTTGTAGATGTCCTCAATCATCAAGTGGTAAATGTCTTCATCATTTTACATTTACAGCATTTAACTGACACTCTTCTCCAGAGCGACTTATAAGGTTACTCATATTACAGAGGTGGGTCAGAGTAGTGTTAGGAGTTTTGCCTAAGGACTCTTATTGGTGTAGCACAGCATAGTTGCCCAGACTGGGAATCAAACCCCAATCTCCCACATGGAGTGGTGGTGTTTTCTGTTGCACCACACCAACCACCTTCTGCAGACACTTCCGATCCTGGGCAGAGCAGTTTCCAAACCAGACTGTGATGGAACTGTGAGAATACTTTCAGTGATGTACCTGACGTCCCTAGAGGTTCTGGCTGGCATGCAGTTTTTATCATTTTTATTTTCAGTCTTCAGAAGAAAAGTAGTCATTGCTGTGCTTTCTTCAGTAGTTGTGTGACCAGGTAAGATCTTCACTCCCAGAAATTTGAAGGAACTCACTCTCTTTACTGCCGCCTGATTGATAAGCAGCAGTTTGTGCTTTACTGTCCTCTTCCAAAAGTATACAATCATCTCCTATGTTTTGTCAACATTTAAGGAGACATTGTTGTTCTGACATCACGCTATGAGGTTTTCCACTTCTGTCCTAAAGACTGTCTCGTTGCCCCTGGTGATCAGTCCCATGAGGATGGTATCATCAGCAAATATGAGGATAATGATGTTACTGTGAGAGGCAACACAGCCATGGGTGAACAAGGTGTACAGCATGGGACTCAGCACAAGGCCCTGGGGAGTCTGTGTGTTTATAATCTTTATGCTGGAGATACGGCTTCCAATCCTGACAGACACGGTGTCAGAAAATCCAGTACCCAGCTGCATAAGGAGGGTGCCAGTCCAACAGTGCATAGCTTATCAATTCAATTGGAAACAAGTGAATTTTAGCTGTTTTCCCAGCTGAGCTGCATGTACCACAATTTGATTTGTGCATCATGCCTGTAGGTTACTGTACGATCCTCAGTTGGCGTGTAACCACCTGCAAACCCTATGTCTCGGGTTGTAAGAGATGAACCATTATACATGCAAGCATTTTGTTTTGCATTTGTGTGCCTGTTCTTTGAACATTGGCCAGGGATGTTTAGTTGAAGTGTTTTTTTGTTTTGTTTTTTGATGCAGTGCACAAAACAGTGATGGGCCCTCTCCATGCCCTTATGATGCCTCTGATCTTAAGCCACTTATCACATTCTGTAAAGAAAAAGTTCTTGTTGCAGGCAGGAGAAACTTTGAGACATAAAGGCTTTGATGAGGGCAAGATCTTCTGACAACATAACAAAGATCTCTTTTTAGTGGGGCACTCAGTCAGCAGTACCGACTGATGGTGATCTGAGGAGGGACACACCCGCAACAGGTCTGATCCCATAGAAGGGCTATGGGTCCAATATGTTCTTTTCTTAAAACAAAAAAGAAAAAGAAATAAAAAGCTGGCCAGGCCAGATCAAGCTGGGCAATGTGGTTCACCCGCTCAGAGTACCAGTGCATTGAAAATTACATAGAATATTGCTCATAATCCCCATCAGTGCATTGTGGCATAATGCAATCATAGTCATAGTCATAGTTTCTTTATTTGTCTCCCAGAGGAGAAATTTTGCTTGGAGTGAGGGCATACTGCACTACAACAAAAAGCAGACAAACATACCAAACATCATGTGACCAAAAACCTTATCATTAAAATACATTAAAGATTTAAAGTGTGTTAAATTTTATACTATTACACGACCCCACAGACACCAACACAACTATAATACCTATCAAATCAAAATCAAATCAAAATTAATTTTTTTAGCGTTCCTCACAACTGAAGTTGTCACAGAGCAGCGTCACAGAAATAAAATAAATAAATAAATAAATAAATGAATGAATGAATGAATGAATGAATGAATGAATAAATAAAGGTTAAAACAGGAAAAAAGAATAAATGACAGATCCCCTAGTGAGCAAGCCAAATGGCGACAGTGGCCAGGAAAAACTCCCTCAGCTGGAGGAAGAAACCTTGGGAGAAACCAGGCTCACAAGGGGAGGACCCATCCTCCTCTGGTCAAACTACTTATACATAGTTAGGGGACACTGGACCCCTACATCTCTGTTCTATTGCTCGGGTACTGAAGTAATGTTAATTCTCTGGTGGACTTAATATTAACAGTAGATTTCTGCAGTTGGTGATGGTGGGTCAGCAGCTAGTCCATGGCAGGGTGGGAAACTAGACCAGGTCCAGTAGGTGGAAGGTGGAGAACCAATGTAGACATGTATCAATACAACCAATTCAACTATAATACCTATCTTTCTACGTTCTGTACTGTACTGTACTGATGCTGCTACTGGAACCTTAATTTCCGTGAAGGAATCCTCCCAAGGGATCAATAAAGTTCTATTCTATTCTATTCTATTCTATTCTAATACAGTCAGACATCATTATTATTTAGGATCTTAATTGACAGTGTATCTGAACCCTGTATCTCCTGTCTGAGTTCATGAGCTGGTACTCCTGATAGAGCGCACGTGTACTATCGGATACAATTTTCCTAGCCTGCCTAATTACAGCCTGCTGCCACAGCTCTTGCGGGCCAAGAGGGGCAGAAATGCCCATAATTTTCCCAGCTGTCTTAACTAGGCTATTTAATTGTGTCTTAGATTTAACTGTTAAATTATCAGCTTGTGACACTGTTGAGATGACATAGCCCAGGTTGCTTTGATTGTGGTCTTCAGCTTGACCATACTGGGTTGAGTTTTTCTTATCTTCCTCTTGACAACACCCTATACTGGCTTCTGGTCTTGAGAGACAAATGATTTAACACCAAACTAGAAAACCAGTATGAACAACTTGGGCCTTTTCTCATGATGATAGACCAGTTAAACTGCTATACCAGCTTAACAATCAGTACAGTTTTTTGCTTTTTTTTTAGGGTTGAATCTTCACTCCAAATGTCTCATCTAACCATAAAACTGTTCAACAATGGAACCGGGAAAAAAACAGCTTTGGGCCACAGCTGCCCTTGTGTGGAGTAGCTTGAAGAAAATGCCACGCTTAGTTATTTACAACGACCAATAGCCAAGAATAAAAAAGCTTGAGTTAAAGCGACTACACTGACCACCTTACAAAATGGAGATGATTCTAGAGTGCCAGTGTGCTCCAAAGACTTATGTAATTCCAGCATCGGAGATACATCCCAATATCGCTTGAAAGTACATTTGATGTGAGGCCGGCATCCAATGAGTGCTGTCAAACAAACCCTATTTAGTCACAGAGAATCTACCAGCTGTAGTCAATCTTGACCACATCCTTTGTGAGGGCTCAGAGTAGCTCAGGTCTAACTGACCAACCAACACTGAGCCGAAGAATGCAAATTCAAATCCTGGGCGATGCTGCTTGCCATCAGCAACCAGAGCCTGAAAGTGCAAAATTGGCCATGCTAATTTTAAATTTAGGCCTAAATTTGAACTGTTCTGTGCATTGCAAACAACAATAGATTCCAGAACCTCAAAAGCTTGTCCACAATGGGAACTAAAGATTAGTATCTTTCAGCTCAAACAGTTGTGGACACTTCTCGTGTAAAGGAGCAGTGACCTACTCTTCGCCTGGCATGTTGTCTTCTACTCGTCAAAAGTTGATCCATGTTTGCTTTATGGACAAATACAAACACCACAAATGCTCTCAGGAAGTCTATATGCTCAGCCTTCTCACTTTCATTTCCTGATGCTGTGCAATGCCCTCTGTTGACGTATTCTGGGACATATCCTCATTTCAACTTAAACTGCTGTAAGTGCACGATGGATCACTAAAAAGACTTAAGGTTCTTAAGCCCAAATGGAACCAGAGTTCTTTTGGTGGAAAAGGCCCACCAGTGCAATGCTGGTTGACACAGATGCCCATTAGCCATTTTGTCAGAGCTGAGCCCTGATGCTTTCCTCAGATTGGCCTTTTCCACCAAAACACCTGATTCTTGGTAAGAAGTGGGTTCCTTTAAGATGTAAGAAACAAGATGGAGTGTATAGACTACCTGCAAGCATTTCTTACAGATGAACTCCATTCTGCGTGTTGGCTGCCCAACGCACCAGTTGGAAGAGAGGTTGCCTGGCTTCACATGTTGGAGGAACCATGTGCTTTGTCTCGACACTCCTAGTGCCTGCACTACAACAGGGAGAGCCCTAATGGGGGTTGAGTACTTTATACTGGTATTCATGTATAGTAGGTTTTACCTGGACTTTTCAACCACCTTGACCAGCAAAGACCAGCTGAACCTAGTTACAACAAAAGGTTGCGGATTTGTTCAAAGTACCTAAAAGGCAGTGGCTCATTAGAACTGGAATAGGTCACCAGATACAACAATGTTTCAGGAGTATGATTCTAATCCATGCAGGAGATCCAAAACAACAAGGTGAGCTCTTTCAGCTCAAAATGTGCGCTTTAAGATCACTGCCCCATACAAATCCTTAAAAATCTACCATTTAGATGACGTGGCATCACTAGAATCCACTAGTTCACGGCTTCCTGAACCACACAGCAACAGCGCATCAGAGAAAGCAGTCTGTCAGCCACACAAGGCTTGTGGGGATTGCAACAGTTTGCCCTCAGGAACTGAAAGAAAGCAGCATGCAAAGAGAGCGTTCAAAACTTTATTAAAAACAGTTTCCAACGATATGTACACACCACATCAAAAACATGAAAGTTTTACAAAACCAATCCTACTCTCACAATGCCGAGAGGTGGGGGCCGACAGGGGATTCGGGCCCAAACCTGATTCATCTGCATTTGTCCTCAATTTGTCAAAGCTTATTGAACACACTGTAGGCAGGCTTCCTACAGACACACAATCTTGCAGAACACACAATAGAAACCAACCAAACGGTCAGGAGAAGGAAAAAAAAGGTAGCATTCAAAACTGTTGACCCTTTTTACACACTGAAAAAGGTGCCTTAAGCCAATAATCATTCACTAAAAGAAAAGAAAGGGGGTGTGAAGGGACAGACGAACAGAAATGTGACAGTGGGCCTGTACAATTTCCTTCATTCCAAAAAAAAAAAAAAAAAAAAGTTTTGTAATGGTTGATCAAAAAATGAGAACATTATTCACAAAAATCAAGCTCTTCAAAGCTACATTCAACTTAATAGTACCTTAATGGTCCTTGATACAAGTTTAGGCTGCTTTATTGTCTCCCATCCTCGGTCGGGGGTTCCTTTTTCACATTGCTGGCCTGTTCTAAACAACCAGGAGAAGTTCAAAGTAGCAAAAATTGTATCAAATCAAATGGTCTCAAATGTAGTCGAGAACGTAGGTTTAAAGCCAATGAAGGCAGCAGTCCCCAAGGAAAACCTCAGCTTTACAACTACCTTCAGCAACATTACACTTAAAACTAGTGAACTATGTAGTCGAAGGAGATTCCCTTTAATAATGCAAATATTTCATTAGTTGATCTCACTGTTAGTAAAGTACAAACTGCAGTAAGTTGATGTAAGCCACATATTGCATATATGCAAATAGTCTCAAAAGCGTCACCCATATATATATATATATATATATATATATATATATATCTAAACACACAAGCTGCCAAGAAGTCGCTTTATACATCAGTCTATAACCAAACAACTCATACAAAATCTGCAAAGGGTAAAATTTAACACTTAGTTTAAGTGTTTATAATTTAAAAAAGGGTTACCCACACCATTTTTTGATTCATGCCACCGCTTATTACTCCAACGCAGTAATATTTTACATAATGGATTTCAAAATGTTACATGGGATACAGTCTATACATGTGAAAATTGCATATAGGGAAATTCATATTTGGAAATTTGTGCAATTAGTCCACAGAAGCTTCATAATGGCTGAGGGCTGTTAAATGGCAATATTTCATTTATTTAATTAAAAAAATTATAATAATAAAATAAAAGAAAAAAAAGAAAAAGAAAATCAGGCCATCTCTTGTGAAAGTGGGAACACTGGTAATTACCCTGAGAAAATTTGTACTGTGGCACAGTATATAGACCCAAATCTACAATTCTCTGCAGACTGCTGCCAGGAAAACTCAGTTTTATCTTAACAATAAACCCAATATTCAGCTTCCAGTTTCTTCACAATGCTGCCAGACAGAGGAACATTTTTTTATATAAATGTACACTGATATTTAGCTATATATGTAATTCATATACTAATATGCAACTTAGATTCATTTCCATAAACACAGCAACCAGCCAGGTGTGGTCATTTCACAAAACTATGAACATTTGATTGGTTTACTTGTAAACATACTTAATCTCAGTGTGAATCAGTGCAAATTGACCAAATGTTCAATATTGAGCCATCCTCAACCAATCAAACAACTGAAAATGGAGGAATAAATAAGCTGTTTTAATGTGGGTTCATTTGTTGAGCACTGCAGCAGGTCAAAGGCATAATGTGGTATTTTTGGTGTGTTTAACTTCACAGATTAACATCACTGACAATGCTGACCAATGCTGGTAGCTTAGATCAGGATTCCGGGGGAGGGGGAGGGGCTGCAAAGGGTGGAGCTTGACATTAAAGTCAACAATTCAACAAGTCAAGTTTCTTGGTTTGAAAAAACAAACAAAAGGGGGAGGGGTTACACCGCAAACGGGGAGGGATGTGTGAGGCATCCAGCTGATCCTGTCTTGGTTGAGCATCTCCCCACACATCCATTTTCCACTGAACACACTCACTAGTAGATCCAACCAGTGAGGGTTCTAGCTCTCCACATTCCCCTGCAAACTCCAGCAGGGCTCATACCATCAGCAGGTCATCCAGAGGCAGCATATCCAAGTCACACGAGTCAAAAAGGTCACTGATGCCCTGCTCGTCATCCAGGCCTAGCATGTAGTCCTCACTGAGCAAGGCAGGTGAGAGGGGTACAAAAGGTACCAGCTCCATTGGCTGCTGGAGGATAGAGGACAGTGAGGAGCTAAGTGGCGACATGCTTCCAGTCTGTGCAGAATTCCCATTAACCGGAGCGTTGGCACAGTTGCTGTTTGTCAGGCCATCATCCACCAATCCTGATTTATCACCTTAAGCAAAAAATAAAAAAAAGTATTTAATTTAATAAAACAATTCACATTTAAAGACTGAAACGACAAATACAATTAGACAATGGAGCAGAGATGGTTCATCTCATGATTCACCCAAAATCCTGGTCAGTTACCAGCCTGCAGCTTTCAATCCAACCCAAACATGTTCCAGGTAATGAATATTCCAACAATAACATTTACATCACCTGCACATCACATTTCTACGCTCATATTCCAGCTGTATAAACCACAACACTTCGTAGAGCGGTGGCTCATTCTCAGCAATGCATCGACACGGACACGGTGGTGGTTTGTGTTCCGCAGGTAAGAGTGGATCAGACAACAGTGCTGCTGGAATGAGAACTGTCCACCAACCAGAAATCCAGCAGACAGCGTCCTGTGACCACTGATGACAGACTAGAGGACGTCCAACACAACAGACGAGGTTCTGTCTGATTTGCCATCTACAAGGTGGACCAACTTGGTAGCTGGACAGTGTTTAAACACTCCAGCAGCACTGCTGTGATATTTTGGTTTTGTGTTGTGCTGCTATGGCTGGATCAGACACATCAGGGTTGCTGCAGTGCGGAGAATGACCCAGCTCTGTGGTCCTGACCATTTAATAAGGAGGCAGAGAAACAGATGGACTATGGTCTGTAATTATAGAACACAGTGCTCTTAAGCTGACGGAATGGATAATGGTGTGTACAAAATGAGGTGGCCTTAACGTTCTGGTTGACCTCACCTTTGGATACTCTGAGAAAGGCAGCATCATTTCCATTCACGTCCACACCGTTGTCCAACGGGCTGCCAGGACTACTGGGATCCGTGCAGAGGAATACATCTATTGGACCTTTGGAGCTGCTCAGATGGACCTGTAAACTCTAAAACAAAATAGCTGTGTAACTAAGAGCAGATGATCACTGGAGGGAGCATTGTGTTCACACTGATACACATCAGTCTTCAATTAAGCCTTAAAATATGCTTCTTTTAATTGAAGCTGTCTGCAAGCTGGGAGTCAAAGTAGACCGGGCTCAAGTTAAACACCACAACCCCCCAAAGAACAACACACAGTAAGGAGTTCATACCAACAATGCACCGTTTCAGAGTCATTTCTTATCCCTCCAAAGTTCCGCTCACATGACCTGCTGAATACTGGTAGTTACACCATCGCTAGTAAGGGTGTAAAGGTATACGTCCTGGTCCATCACAGTACACCGTGGCAGTTTGGTTCACACAGTCTTATTTTACACAATTTACAGTTTCAACACGACCATCAGTTTTAACTACATTTACGGCATTTAGCAGACGCCCTTATCTAGAGCGACTTACAAAAGTGCTTTGCTGTTCACTCGGAAAATATCCTTAACTAATAGACAAGGCTAGAATCTAGAGATCACACTTAGATCCTGTTGAAACAAATGTCTTTATGGAGTTAAATCCTCCTGAAACAGATGAGTCTTCAGTCTGCGTTTGAAGACAGTGAGGGACCCCCAGGGGAAGTTCGTTCCACCATTTTGGTGCCAGAACAAAGTCAGCATGTTTTCCTTGCGTTTTGAGGGATGGCGGGTCAAGCCGAGATGTACTTGAAGCTCGACGGGCTCTTGGTACAGCTTGAGTTTAGACCATAAATACTACTTAACCGAACAATATATAAACGTTAGATTTATTTTTGGGCTACAGCTGGGTATCGTTTAAAAAAAATGATACTTATACTGATACTTTCATTTCGATTCTGATACCAAAATATCTTTTTGCTAAATGTGACAAGTTGCTTAAAACTCAAAACGTTGTCCAAAAGAACTATTTTAATAGAGCTGGACAGTAAAATTCATTATGCAGAAGACGACAATCTCTCACTTTAAACCTATAGAACATGGCTTATGTCCCGTCGAGATGCAAAATGTATCTGATGCACAGCACTGAACATATGCAGGTTAAAGACCTTCCAGTAGCCGTGAGTGCAGAGACGTTTCGGTCATTGCTGTTACATTTCGACGCCCTGCCCGAAAATACGACAGCGTGTGCAAACGCTCACCGAGGTGCAGTTATTTTGAAAGAAGGGCGTAAAGGGGTTTTACCTCCTTGGGGTCTGGCACCTCCAGCTTGGTTTCTGATGGCGCTTTAACAGCGATCACAGTTTGATCTTGCAAGCTTTTGATTTTTCTGATGTCTTGATAAGTGACGTAGGCATACGTGGGAGCAGATAAGGAAACTATGCAGATGGACAAAGAAATGGATTCTAAAAAGAGGTGGTCAAAGTTAAGATCTTTACGATGCATAGCCAAAGCTGGGGAAGAAGAGCAGACAGGAATTTCAGAAAAACAGACCACGTGTGTCACATGATCACAAAAAAAAAAAAATCAAAATGGGCAAAACTAATAAAAATGGCACACATTTTACACCAGACAGACAAACACTGCACTAGTCAAAAAAACATTAGACAAACATTACACTAGTCATTGTAAACAACATTAATAATGAACTGGTGAATCAATAGCAGTTCTGTATCTGTGAAATTAACTCATTTTTTGACTATCTATTGTAACATCTGGAGCTATAAATGATGTCAGTGTGATCTGAGCACATTTTTCCTCATAGCCTTGCGTAGATCTAAGGTTCCAAGAATTGGCAAGAAGTGCTGTAACTTGTTGTGGATACAGAATGGGCAAAGAAAGGCATGTCCTTGGAGAACCACGCCTTTAAAAAACAGGCTTCTGACTGCTTTGTTCGAGTTCCACAAGCTGGTATGCATTTACAGACTTGTTTGTATGCAGGTCTGTTGTTGCGTTACTACAAACTGGTCTGACTCGCATTCAAACCCCACAAGATCAGGGATCCAATCCTACACGTTAAGGTGGACCACTTCCCTCAAAAGGTGGTTGCTCACCAGTGCCAATAGAGCTGCACAACAAACGGTACAGTTGCTGTAGCCTGATTAACTTCACCAATACTGCTCTTACAGAAGGTCACAATGTGAAATAAACCCCTCTGATTGGTCAAAATGTGTGTGATAAAAGCACAATTACACTGATGTTAGGATTTCCCATAAAGCCCCAACGTCATTATTCAGATATCCATCCTCGCCGTCTTCCACAACTAAAACGAGTGCACAGGGTCTGGAGCAGAAAAGGATATTTTTGGTTGTGTGTCTCCTCGGTCATCTGCTGAACGTTATTGGCACAGGCCTGAATGAGCTCATCCAGTCGTCTCTCTTCATCTCTGAGGACCACCATCTCTCGACTCAAAGTCTGCAGGGGGAGCAGTGTGAGCGGCCCTGCGTCAGAGGGCAGGGTGGAACCCCTGAAATAAACAAAACACATGACAATGAGACATCCAGTGAGCAGATCACCACACAAGCTAAAGCCGCTTTAAGCTTGATCGGGTCTCGAAACTCGACAGCTCATTAACGAGCCTGCAGAGGTGTTAAAGTAGGGAATTTGAAAGAAAAAAAAAAAAACCGTGCAGAACAGACATGCGAGGCCAGGGTTTGGGAAACACTGCTTTAGGACCAGCTTAATTTGCCATTAATGCACAGGCAGTGAGTGGAGGTTAGGAGTGCCCAAGTAAATGCCCGAACAAGAGACGAGTCAGGAGTCAGATGGAGTTCAAGAGGCTCTTAATAAAATGTCTTTGAATTAGCTAAAAATCGTCGAGGTTCTTATGTCATCAAATTCGTCACATCCCTAATTTTGAACCAACAGCCTCCCTGATAATGGATCATTTCCAAAGAGTTTTTTTATTTTGTTATTTTTATATTTATATATACAGATGGGCACTGCTTTATGAATTAGCATTTTCCCTCTGGGATCAATAAAGTGATTCCGATATGGATCAACAATCACTATCCAATAAAATCTGCACAAACAAACATCTCAAAAGCAGGCGCCACTGCAGAATCAACACTAGATCACGTGTCAGTTTTATTAACTAAAAGGCTCAGAGGTCTAATGTGCTAGCACTATGATCTGAAGATCGCAGGTTCAAGTCCCATATCACGTTTGCCATCAGCAGCCAGTAGGTAGATGGCGCTCTCTCCACAGTGCGATGCTGGTAGACACAGGCACCAGTCATCCATTGTATCAGATCGTGTTGGCAGCCCAGCAATGGTGGGCAGTTCAGGAAGCTTAACATGCATTGGGGAGAAAACTGGGACACACACACACACACTTACAGCCACTGGATGTTGTTCTTGGACTTCTTTTTGATGAGACGAACACCCTCCAACACATTTGTGATGTCATACAGTCGCCTCTTCTGGACATTGAGCAAGTCAGCAGCCCGGTTCAGATCCAACACCCCGTCTGAAGACTGAGCCAGTAGCTGACAGAACTTCTTGGTCAGAAGACCCAAGGACGTGTCATAGCGAGTCTTCTCTGGTGGAGTTTTGGGAGCTGTTCAAACAATAACATCAGCACTTTAGCCAACAACATTATATAATGTGGTCAACAAAGCTTGTGATATACTGCTTATTTTTGATGTTCAATACCAGCATCATGAATCCATCAAATTCAAGACAGGTTCACATACCATCATTTAAAGAAACGAAAGGACGGTTCAACAGCATTTTCCACTAAAACAATAAATCAGTGTAAATTCCAATCTGGGGTAAGTCAATGAAACTGAAACATCTGGTTTTAGATCACAATAATTTATTAGTGTGGTGTACTAGGGCCTCCTTTTGCGGCCAATACAGCGTCAATTCTTCTTGGGAATGACATTTTGGATACAATCCAGGATAGCACCCGAACATCCCTTTCAGACAGCTTCTTCTTGCATCCACAGTTAATCCTGTTGGATGTGGTTGGTCCTTCTTGGTGGTGCTGACATTACCCTGGATACCGTGGCTCTTGATACATCACAAAGACTTGCTGTCTTGGTCACAGATGTGCCAGCAAGACGTGCGCCAACAATTTGTCCTCTTTTGAACTCTGGTATGTCACGCATAATGTTGTGTTCATTGCAATATTTTGAGCAAAACTGTGCTTTTACCTGCTAATTGAACCTTCACACTCTGCTCTTACTGGTGCAATGTTCAATTAATGAAGATTGGCCACCAGGCTGCTCCAATTTAGCCATGAAACCTCCCACATTAAAATGACAGGTGTTTCAGTTTCACTGTCCAACCCCTTTATCTGCTCTACTTTGGACACAGCCAGACTTTGGACTGTTTGTGCCACATGAGTGGGCTTCTTTCTCTGCTTTGCACGTCAGAGTCAAAGCAGGAGTCACATTAGAAAAAAAAACCACGTATTTGAGTTACGCTTCAGCGCCAAGCTACATATTTGCCGTGCACAGTTCATAAAATATCCTTAGATTGATGCTGGTACATTTCAGTGCTGGTCAGGAAATATCAACAGCATTATCTACAAAAACTAAATACTGCAAGACATGATGGTTGAATGTGTCTCAAAGCCACCTTCACAGAATTTAAAAGTATTAGAAATGAATGATACAATTCAAAGTATAATATTGGGAATGAAGCCTGCAGTCCCCTGAAAAACAGTGCATGTACATTTACTCCAACCTTTCCAAGAATTTTACACCACATTGCTTAAGCTTTTTTGAAATAAGTACATTTGGGATTCACCAAACAGATTTCAGGCTGACGCCAACGTCCAATACTTTTGGACACACCACCCGACACGGATACAACACGTTTACGTACGACTTGCATCCTTTATGAACACTAAAGATAAACACCCAACGGTCAGAACACAATGGGTGCTCTTGTCACCAGAAAATGCAAAATGAGATTCCATTTATGTCAACAGCTGCAAGCAAAACCAGTTGGCATGTACCTTTCAACTGATTCCACACTCAACGGCCACAGAGAGGACAGTTCTACAACAAGCAGAGGAACGGATCATGAGGATACCTTTGGGACTTTTCACTCTGAGAGCTGCTCTGCGACCCCTGGGCGTCCTAGCCGGTTCAGTATACTGGTGGTCTACGGTGTCCAGCTCTAAACGTCGTTTAACCTGGAGAGAGAGAGAGAGAGAGAGAGAGAGAGAGAGAGAGAGAGAGAGAGAGAGAGAGAGAGACAAGTAAAAGCATTTTGCCAAAAACAACAAAGCAATATGCCCATATTTTATTTGTTGCTGTGGTTCGTGAAGCAAGAATTGGAACTGAAGTCCCTAGCTGCTCCAACAGGTGCCAAGGATAGGCTGCCCACCGTTTCAAAGGGCATAAAAGGCCACTGACCCCTTGTGTGTGTAAAGTGGGTTATGGTTTTACTCATCTACGCAGCAAAACAGAGGACAAACTCCTGTGTGCAAGCACAGCAGGTCCATATGCACGTTTACATCCAAAGTGAAGAAGGTTGAGAGTGCAATTCGAGGGGTAGAGAGAACAGAGCTCCTCAGCAGCACGTTTAACAGCAAACACTTCAAAACGAACTCACTTCTACTATATAATGACGGAATCCAAAGCCAGTTTAACCAGGCCGACAGACTACGCCGCTCAATGTAGCTTCACGCTTGAATAAAAACACAGCAGTCTCAATTGCAACACTTTCTTCATCTACAGCCATTTAAGATGAATAAGTCACCACGCTTAGAACCGGCTCTAAGGCTTGTGTTCATTAGAGGCTTATTATTTCCAGTTCTCATTCTTCATTAAGCATCCAGCACCAGATTCAGTGAAACTAAACCCAAAGGGCTGCTCTTCGGATGTTTCAGGAAGGTCATGGTGTGGAAGTATCATCTATATCGAGGTCCCCGGCCTGTCCACCACACGGTCCGCACGTGTTAAACTAGGAAACATAACTGTCTCAATGCAAAAGCCGCTGCGGTGTCTGAGAGAACAGTGTGGGGACATTAACACCACGTCTAGCCACGGAATGTGTACTGCTTGAATTCTCGACCGACAAGTAACCACCCTACATACACACACACACACACACACACACACACACACTTTAGTGTATGTAATCTCAGCCCAATGAAAACCACGATCTCCATTTTTGGGGTTCTTGGCCGCTTAGATCCAGTTGCTGCTCTTGAACACCATGAAAATTTCCATTAGGAAATGAACCAAAATGACTGACATCAACTTGAGTATATAGATATACAGACAGACTTTCTCCTCTGAAATCATCATGTTGGATGTGCATGTTCTTCCACTGGACAGCAAATGACACACACACACACTATATGTAGTGATTATACCACATGTTATTCAATATCACCAACATATGTTGTGTGTGTACACACGCGCAAGTATAAGTGGGTGTAAGAGTATATATTATATAAAATACCATACATACACACACACCTAATTTTATATCATAAGATATTTTCTCAGGAAGTTTTTCTCCGCTAGCCATCACACAATACAAATGTTTAAGATGTTTATATTTGGAGACGTAGATTAAAGTTAGTCTCGGTTCCAAGAATCAGGCAGGCGCAGGGCACTGACCGGGCCTCTCTTATCTTACTGGACTGGTTTCCTGTGCGAGTTCAGCACTTAGTGTAAAGTTAAAGGAGGGAAATCCGAACAGCCTGCGTTCCACCATGTTTACAACGTTTCGTCTGTAATACATCAACCTCACTAACAAACAACGCTCAGTCTGCAAAAAATACAGAACACAGATCCTCCTTCAAACTGCAACGACATCAGGCCTGTACTGGATCAACACTCCCGGGAACAACAACAACAGAGCCTCAACCTTAAACCCCACATAAAGCTCCCATCCTCTGTGAGGCTCTGCGTCGGCCTCTCAGCAGAGAGAACCTACTAACCCATTAACCAACACTGTAAACCCTGCTTTTAATGCCCACTGACCACCTACCAACACACCAATCTGAGGACCCCCCCGACCCAGTCTAGCACCCACCAGAGGAAGCCCTCCAACTCAGTACGGCTCCCACCAGAGAACCCCCCTTAACCCAGTCCAGCACCAACCAGACAACCCCCCTTAACCCACTCCAGCACCCACCAGAGAACCCCCCCAACCCAGTCCACAGCACCTGCTCCAGAGAACCCCCCTAACCCAGTCCAGCAACCCCACCAGAGAACCCCCCTCTAACCCAGTCCAGCAACCACCAGAGAACTCTCAACCCAGTCCAGCAACCACCAGAGAACCCCTAACCCAGTCCAGCAACCACCAGAGAACCCCCTCAACTCCAGTCCAGCAACCACCAGAGAACCCCCTTAACCCAGTCCAGCACCCACCAGAGAACCCCCCTTAACCCAGTCCAACACCCACCAGAGAACTGCCTCAACACAGCCCAGCACCCACCAGAGAACCCCCCTTAACCCAGTCCAACACCCACCAGAGAACTGCCTCAACACAGCCCAGCACCCACCAGAGAACCCCCCTTAACCCAGTCCAACACCCACCAGAGAACCCCCCCAATACAGCCCAGCACCCACCAGAGGACGCCCTGCAGAGGGCCGGACCCCCGCTCCGGCCGGAGGCCCCTGGATGGGAGTTGTGTACAGACTGGCCGCGGCGGGATCAGAGATCCGGGTTTCGGCGGACTGTGAAGCGCAGGGCGGCGAGCTGATCATCTGGATGTAGGTGGCGGAAGAATAGGCTGAAACGCGGCGCTCGGACGAACCGAACAAGCCGCTGTTCTGCTCCAGCGTAGCGCCGCCCGCCCGGTGTGGGGCCGAGGAGAGCTCCTTCTTCATCCTCTCGCTCCAACGCCCCTTTGTGTCGCTTTTCTGCAAAACTCCACCAACAAATCCCACAAATGGAGGCTAATACCGACAGAGGAGACCCTTAATGACCCGCATCCGCGGAGATCTTGCGACTCGGACGCGCGAACACGGCAGATGGAAGCGATTGAGATGAGGAGGTGAACTTCTTCGGAGGCGCTCAGAAATGGCTCCAGGAAGCGGACAATGAATGAAGGGATGCGGTTTACGCGCCAAACGCCCTCCCGCGAAACTCAGATTTCCCGGGAAAAATTTGAAACGAATTTGCATGCTGCATATCATTGGTCTGTCCCGGTGCAGTCTGCGCTGCGATTGGCTGATGCCTAGCTGGTCAGCCAATGACCTTGTAGAAGCCTGAGCGCGCTGGAGTTTCAGAAAGAAAACCCGGTTTACAGTAAAGGAACAGAAATAAACACAATATTATTATAGAAAAACACATTATTCTCAATGATTTTTACACATACTTTATAACGCATACAATAAATACTTATCAATAATTAATTAACTAATATAATAATAAATATTAACATTATTTAAATTTAATTACATTTAATAATATTAGATTTATAATATTTATTTAACATCATTTTTATTTAACATTATTTATAAATAAATAAATGTTAAATTACCCAATATTTAATTACATCACTTATTTTATCACTCAACCCGAATGACACAATAGTAGTACAGATCATCCACAAACACAGTACAGATACAAAGTAATGATACTGTGTTGACATCCCTCTTTTGAATAGTGTGGAATCTACAAAGCAATAACAAAATACACATTCAAAATATATAACAACATGCGACATGCAACTCACTGATGCAAAGCAAACTGTCAACATATTTTCCCAACCAGCTAGAAAGGCCTTGTGTATATTAATATATAATATTGCTGAATCTATGAATTTAATTATCCTAGTTCATTGCTGCTCAAGGAAATAATCTATGATAATACATGTTTAAATGATCAAATGTATTAAAACAGAATCATAGCCCTTTATACACAACCCCTGGCCATAAGTGGTGTTTTTATAAGCATGTAAAGCTTGCATTAGATAACTGTGTGATGTCTGTGAGGGGTCTTTATTCTTGAGGCTTCCCAGGTGTTTGAATCTTGATATAAACCTCCTGAAGTCACATTATCCAGCATGTCCTTCATTTACGGCATTTAGCAGACACCCTTATCCAGAGCGACTTACAAAAGTGCTTTGCTGTTCACTCAGAAAATATCCTTAGCTAGTAGAAGAGGCTAGATCCAGAGATTTCACACACGAAGATCCTGTCAGAAACAAATGTCAAATTGGGGACTAACAAGATTCAGAATAAATCTTTATGGACTTAAATACTCTTGAAACAGATGGGTCTTCAATGTAATCATTCATTCATTCAACATCCAAACTGCTTATTCCTGAATAGGGTCACGGGTGAGCCGGTGCCCAGCCGGCAACTCTGAGCGCAAGGGCGGGAAACAACCCTAGACAGGGCGCTAATCCATCGTAGGGCACATACATGCAAACACACATCCACACACTAAGGGCCACTTTAGAGTCACCAATTCACCTATCATGCATGTCTTTGGGGGAAACCGGAGTACCCGGAGGAAACCCACACGAACACGGGGAGAACATGCAAACTCCACACAGAAACTTCCCAGGTCACCCCACCCAGGGATCGAACCCAGGTCCTTCTTGCTGTGAGGCAACAGCGCTAGCCACTGCACCACCGTGCCATCCCTCAATGTAATCATCTTCCATTTAATCATCTTGGACACATCTCTGCTTACATCCTGCAGAGTGTTCTGTTCAACAGACTACTTAACATTCATTCAACAGTTCTTCTTCAGAATGGGCAGCTGTGGCCTGGTGGATAGGGAACCAACCTTGTGACTGGTTCGTTTCCCTGAGCTGGCAGGGCATGGCTAATGCTCTCTTGAGCAAAGCACTTAACTCCCCAACTGCTCTCTGTACACCATGGATAGAGCTGCCCACCACTCTGGGTATGTGTGCTTACTGGCCCCAGATGTGTGAATTCATTAGTGTGTACACTGGGGCAAAAAAGTATTTAGTCAACCACTGATTGTGTAAGCTCTCCTAGATGAGAAAGGTCTGTCATTTTCATCATAGGTACACTTCAACTATGAGAGACAAAATGAGGACAAAAAATCCAGGAAATCAAGAATTTATTTTCAAATTATGGTGGAACGTAAGTATTTGGTTACCCACAAATAAGCAACATTTCTGGCTCTCACAGACCTGTAACAAAGTCTTTAAGAAGCTCTTCTGTACTCCACGCCTTATCTGTATTAATGGCACCTGTTTGACCTCGTTATCTGTACAAGACACCTGTCCACAGCCTCAAAGAGTCAGACTCCAAACTCAACAAAGGCCAAGACCAAAGGGCTGTCAAAGGACACCAGGAACAGAATTGTAGACCTGCACCAGGCTGGGAAGAGTGAACCTACAATAGGCAAGCAGGTTGGAGTGAATAAATCAACTGTGGGAGCAATTATAAGAAAATGAAAGACATACAAGACCACTGATAATCTCCCTCTATCTGGGGCCCCATGCAATATCTCATCCCATGAGGTCAAAATGATCATGAGATCGGTGTGGAAAAATCCAAGAACTACAGGGAGGGACCTGCTGAATGGCCTATAGAGAGCTGGGACCAAAGTAACAAAGTCTACCAACAGTAACATACTATGCCGAGAGGGATTCAAATCCAGTAGTGCCAGGCGTGTCCCCCTGTTTAAGCCAGTACATGTCCAGGACATTTGCCAGAGAGCATATGGATGATCCAGAAGTGGATTGGGAGAATATCATGTGGTCAGATGAAACCAAAGTAGAACTTTTTGTAAAAATTCAACTCATCATGTTTGGAGGAAGAAGAATGAGGAGGTATATCCCAAGAACACCATACCTACTGTGAAGCATGGGGTGGAAACATCATCCTTTGGGGCTGTTTTTCTGGAAAGGGGACAGGACGACTGATCCATGTTAAGGGAAGAATGAACGCAGCAATGTATCTTGAGATTTTAAGCCAAAACTTTTCCATCAGTGAGAGCATTGAAGATAAAACGTGGCTGGGTGTTCCAGCATGACAATGATCCCATACACACCGCTCGGTCAACAAAAGAGTGGCTGTGTAAAAAGCATTTCAAGGTCCTGGAGCGGCCTAGCCAATCTACAGACCTCTACCCCATAGAAAATTTGTGGAGGAAGTCTGTGTTGCCCAGCAACAACCCCAAAACTTCACGGCTCTGGAGGAGATCTGCATGGAGGAATGGGCCAAAATACTAGCTACAGTGTGTGCAAACCTGGTGAAGACTTACAGGAAATGTTTGACCTCTGTCATTGCCAACAAAGCTTAGGTTATGAGTTGAACGTTTGTTATTGACCAAATATATATTTTTCCATCATAATTTACAAATAATTATAAAAATATGATTTTTTCTCATTTCGTCTCTCGTAGTTGAAGTGTTCCTATGATGAAAAGTACAAACAAAAATTGCTCTTATCTTTATAAGTTGGAGAACTTGCACAATCAGTGGCTGACTAAATAAAGGAAAATTGCCATGTGCACACGTTTACGTTCAAGTTTGCAGTAAAATTCAAAGAATACAAAGCTTTCCTCAGTCATAAATATATGTGGCTTCTCGGGTTTTGTGTACTATTACCGAATTCAGCAGCATGAATTCCACTGCTGGCATGTTTGTTGTTTTGGGTTCATGATTTATTCAAATGGTTTTTTTTTTCATGCTGGAACCAAATGGATTCAGATACCATCAACAGCAGACATTATGCAAGTCAGAACACGGCGACTATGAATATATAGGTTGTTTCCACAAATGGAAAGGTTAATGCATTGCAATATTCTTGTAATGAAGAACATGCTGTTTATAATACAACTTGAACCAAAATGTCCCCTCACTTCTTGACTACATTTGAGACTAATTACAAATGGTCACAGCACTTGCAATTATCTGTGTATTTCTCAGAAATACTTTTCCAAACAAAACAGAAACATTGGTTTTAAATTCAGTTTTAATCTTTGCTATTAAAACACATCAAATACATTTTATTCTGCATTACACAAACAGCTGCAAAGACTCCAAGGACTCTATGAAAAAACTCCAGGAGTAGACAATCCTAGTCCAGGAGCCCCAATTTCCTGCACAGTTTACTGATTTCCCTGCTCCAACAGACCTACTAAACCTGGTAATTAACAGCCAAGTTGAATGTGGTATGTTTGAGAAGGAGGAGCATGCAGGAGTCTGGCACTCCAGAACCAGGGTGGTTCACACCTACTTCAAGAAGTTAACATGAATGAAGTACATCACGATTAACTAGACAGAACTCTTTAAAAACAAAGGCACAACAAAGAACCAATTATGGTTCCATTAAGAACCACAGAGAGATGTATGTGAACATTTTTACATGAAACCAAACTCATACAATGTTCTTCACAGTCATAGTTGTCTTATAATCATGGTTCTTCATGGAACCAAAAGTGGTTCTTCTTGCTTGGAAGATGTTTGCAAACATTTGGTTAGATTCCTAGACTGGGAGACATCCATCCCTGAAACACATTGTCAGGGATCCTCAATAGAAAAGGAAATATACTCCAGCACTATGCTTAATCCCAGTGCAGGAAACCAACCCACAGTAAAATGACATAACTAAGGCTTTGTTGACACAGCAGGTAAAACAGACCCAAATCTTTTTCATCATGTGTAACGTTGATGTGTTATCTGTGTGGCAGTGTGAACTGCAAAGAACACAGTGAATCTGATGTGCCATTTCCATTTGTAGTACTGAAATCCAAACAGCCAAATCTAAACAGCCAGTGGGAATTCGTGCCACTTTAACATTCCTCATAAATGTGTACTGAGACGAGGGGATGGATGACAGCAGTATTCAGGGAAGGGACAGTGAGGAAAAAAGCCTCACATATATTCGGGGTGCAGTTTCAACCACTCTGGGTTTCTAAAGAGATGCCCAAATGCAGCAACAAGAGGACATGGCTCCAGTAAAGTAAAAATTTAAAAGCAAAGTTGAATGAAGTTGACGTGGCCAAATAACGTGCCCTTTCTACTGAGAGCTCAGGTGCATTCTTGGTGATAAGCCCAGCTTCTCAAAACTTTCAGGTGTAGACCTGTTGAACACCAGTTTTGAGTTGTGAACTATTCAGATGAATGACAGATGTGTGTCATATTAAAATATACATAGTGTGAACAGCCTAATCAGAGAAAATCACATTACCTGCTGTGTGAATATGGCCTTAAACAAACATCTGTCGCAAACTCTGCTGTGACAAACATCTAAACAGAATTCATGTCAGTAGGAAAGAAACGCACAAAACCACTGTCTAAACTTTAGAGGTCCTAAATAAGAGTTGGTGATTTTAATCATCATCATCATCATCAAATCTGATCTTTTTCCCTTGGAAAGCTGTAATCTGAGACTGCTGCTCCTTCCTCTTCCGACTGGCCTCCCACGAAGGGTGCAAGGCATGCTTGGAATGCTGCGGAGGTCTAAAAGGCTTGCCAGGTGCACTCTTATTACTCTGGGTGTGCTGCAGCTCAAACTCAGGTCTGTCCATCCTGGCCCCTTCATCACCCATGTGCCTGGAACCTGGAGCTCTAGGTCCAACTGCTGAAGGCCTTTTGTCAGTTCTAGGGCCTTGGTTTTTAAACCAAGATGGTTTGACATCTCCTTCAGGATATCTCTTCTTGTTCTGGAAGCGTGGTGGCTTCGGACCATGATGCTGCCCCTTCTGAGATGTACCACCGGATTGGGACAGGGAGGAGCAAAAGACTGAGTGCACTTTGAACTCCTGAGATGTGTTTGCAGCCTCTATAACGTTCTGTACTTTGCCTGTTGGTTTAGGCTCTTTCTTTTTCTCTGTTCCAGATGCTGCACTTTTCTTTTTCTTCAGCTTGCTCACTTTGCCAAGGAAGAAATCATCTTCATCGCTGTCCTCAGACAGAGAAGACTGTTTGTGGAAACGTTCTTCAGTGCTGTCGTCAAAATACTCCTTCTCTTGCTCACCATCAGATTGTTCTAAGTCACTTTCCTCTTCATCTCCTTTATTTTCTGCCTTTTTGGTCTCAGGATGTTTAGCTGGTGGTGCTTTCTTGCTATTGGTCGGCACGCTGTGGTCAACTGGTGTTTTTGAAATTTTTTTCAGATTTGCAGACGTCATTAGAGCTTGATCAGACACTCCTTTTGCTTTTAAAGCTGGCGTGTCCTCCTCTGATGGCTTGGCAACATTAGACTTTTCAATCACATTTACAGCTCGATCTTTCTCAATTTCTTTCTCACTGTCTCTTCCGCTATCATCAGAAGCTGTTCCAGCCTCCTCATCCTCATTGTCATCCTCCTCCTTCTCCTCACTATCATCATACTCAGATCCTGAGTCCAATTCCTCCCCTTTACCATCACTATCACCATCACCATCTTCTGCCACCTCTCTGCCCTTATTCTTCTCTTCAGCCTGTGTAGCCTTAGTCCTTTCCTCTTCAATGGACTCCCGAACAGCTTGGAGTTTCTTGATGAAATGTGGATGTGTGGCGATCCGTGCAGTGGCTCTGTCCAATGGACCGGACTCTGGGTCCTGCAGTATTTCTTCCACATTAATGTTCCCCTGAAGGGCTCTTGTGGTAACATGGTCAGGTATAAGAGTCCTCAAAACTTGAACTTCTTTTTGAAGCCTTGCCGCCATGTCTTTGTACCCTTTAAGCTCAGATTCTTCTCCTTTAGTCTTCTTCAGACTGGAAATGTCCTGGGTAAGCTTCCGAATAATCAACATTCTCAGTTTCTTTACCTCCTTTCTCATCCTCACCACCTCAGCTGGTGTGCCATCTGTCTCTGAGGATTTCTGTAAGGGGACAAGACAAGAAAAATGTGTGCAACCTAAACATCATGAGATGTTTTGATTAGCGTTCAAGAATTTGTAGGTGAACTAAAAAAATTGTGATTTCAGGGTTTCTCCAAATATAAACTACAATGCAGGTATAATAAAGAATGAAAATACTCCAAATATTACAAAAATGTTTTTAACACAATTCAATCATTTAATTTAGTTTTTTATTTATTATATGTGAAGTAAAATAGTTCAGGCCTTTTAAATCCACAATTCTCCCTCCCCCATTATATTCCCTCTTTTGTTGTTTCAGACCTGTGGGAAGCACTAGAATTACATTTCCTACAGTACAGCATAACATTGTGACTTAGTCTGATGAACAAAGTCGCTATTATTAATTCCTCAGTACCTCTGTGACTGGAGTTTCACTTCAGTCTTCTGTACTTACATTCTGGACTGTTTCAGAGAGACCATCTGCCCCATGTCCTCCATCATTCCTTTTTCCAGACTCTTCCAGGCCCTTTGCCCCCTCATCACCATCATTAGCATCATCATCACAGTCTAGTTCGGACTCACTGTGTTGCTGGATGTCTTTGGATTCTTTTTGTGTCTTTTTGTCAGCCATGGCATCACTTTTCCTTTCTGCATCAAAGGCTTCAATAGCCTTCTTGAGCTCCTGGATTTTCTTGCTAAAGTCTGGGTAAGTGGCAACACGTGCCGTGGCTCGCTCGGACAGGCTGGCCTTATCATTCTTACAAACGTTCTCAAAGCTGATGTCCTTCTGCAGGGCAGCCTTGGTGATGGAGTCTGGCGCCAGCACCTTTAACTCTTTAATCTCCTCATGCAATCTTGCAGCTCGCCTCTGGTTTTTCTCCAAGTCGGCCTCCTTTCCTTTCTTTCTCTTCAGTGCAGCAATCTGTCGGGTAAGCTTACGGATGACCAACACCTTCACCCTCTTCACCTCAGCCCTCAACTTGACCACCTCATTGCTGAGGTTTAGTGATGCAGGCATCTTTGTTAGGTCTTTCTGCAGATTACTGAAAGAAGTAGATCAGCATGTTAGAGTCACACTAATTAAGATGACACATCACAGTCTGTTTACAATTATTAAATATTTCCTGATGATCAAATCTACCGAAATGCTAAACAATTATTTGGATCTTTTCACCTTAACTTACAGGGGTTGGACAATGAAACTAAGACACCCACACTAGCATTTCACATCATACTGGATAATTAATTCTATTCATTACATCCAAATACTGTGGGAATAAAATGTACATGTGTAAACTACTCCACTGCTGTAAATGAACACATGAACCAATTAGAGAGAGTAGTTTGCATAATTAAATGTATTAATTAGTCATTCATATTGGTTTTGTGTGAAATGCTCCATTCTAGAGACACCTACTAGGAAAAAACATTTACAGCAGTGGTGAAGGGAACCAGACATTTTAAGAAGAAGAATGTGTCTGAAAGGTCCCTCAAATAAAATTAGGACAATGGTCTGGATTGTTTTATTAGAGTACGTTGATCCAAAATATGCTTTTAAAATGTAAAAAGCCATAAAAATGCATAGTCCCCAAAACAGATTGTGTGTGTGGGTGTGTGTGTTTATAAGCAGTAAAACAAACATGCACACAGACCCACTGTGCTGTACAGGGTCATTTCTCCTCATTTAACCCACCCACACACACTGGGGGGTTGGGCACACGTGCCCAGTGCGGTGGGCAGCCCTATCCACAGCTCCAGGGGAGCAGCTGGGGAGTTGACTGCCTTGCTCAAGGGCACTTCAGTCCTTTCCTGCCAGTTGTGGGAATCAAACCGAGAACCTTCCATGCATGCACTTCACATGCATGATTATATACTCACTGTCAATCCCCCAGTTCCCATCACCACCACTGTTAAAAACACATCCTACAGCCGAAATTACTTAATTCAGAGCTCAATGGCCCACTCATTCGTGTTTACTTTTATTATTATTATCATCATCATCATCATCAAACTCTTCATTAAGAACCAATCAGGAGGACAGGAGCCACAGACTTCAGATGAGTGCCCTATCTCGAGCTGCCCGTCAGTATAAAGCTCGTCGTCTGAACTGAGGGGACGGGTTATTAAGCAGTCTAAACAGGAATAAATTGCAGTTTTCTGAGGCCTGCTCTCCTCTCACGCGCAGTGAGAGGGTCTGAGGGGTTGAGCTGCTGTTTACACGCGCTTGTCTCAAACAGCATGGTTGTCGCGGACAGTTACTGTCCGGTCCGGCTAAACTACGACCGCCAGGCCAACTTTCCACTCGTGTTTACGTACCTTTAGACAAAATCACCGCAGCCATGCGGACACAGCTCCCGCACAGGGGGCCGCCATCTTAGCGTCGACGGACGCAGGAAGCGGGGCGCGCTGACGTCACGGCGCTTCAGGACGCGCGGCCGGAGAGGGGAGTGTTTTGATTTTGTTTCTTTGTTGGAAGTGGAGCTGGAATAATGTCATGTCTGCGGCTCGGGGCTGAGGCGGGTGGGCGCTGATTGGGTGTCGTGTTTGTCCTGTGGAGCAGCTGCGGACGGAGCGGGGGAGGATGAAGCGGCGCAGTGCGGACTGCAGCAACGTGAAGCTCCGTCGCCCGTTAAAACGGAACCGAATCGCAGAAGGGATCCAGAGCAGGTAGTTACTGGAGAACCGGGCCTTTTCTCACCGGGCCACTCTGCTCTGAGGCTCGAGCAACTCCGCTCCGGCCTGTCTCTGTATGAGCTCTGCTGTAGCGGTGTGTGTAAGATCTCTGCTGGCACAGGACTGTCTCTGCTGTAGTGGTGTGTGTATGATCTCTGCTGGCACAGGTCTGTCTCTGCTGTTGTGCTGTGTGTATGAGCTCTGCTGGCACAGGTCTGTCTCTGTAGCGGTGTGTGTATGAGCTCTGTTGGTGCAGGTCTGTCTCTGTAGCGGTGTGTGTATGAGCTCTGCTGGCACAGGTCTGTCTCTGCTGTAGCGGTGTATGTAAGAGCTCTGCTGGCACAGGTCTGTCTCTGCTGTAGCGGTGTGTGTATGAGCTCTGCTGGCACAGGTCTGTCTCTGCTGTTGCGGTGTGTGTATGAGCTCTGTTGGTGCAGGTCTGTCTCTGTAGCGGTGTGTGTATGAGCTCTGCTGGCACAGGTCTGTCTCTGCTGTTGCGGTGTGTGTATGAGCTCTGTTGGTGCAGGTCTGTCTCTGTAGCGGTGTGTGTATGAGCTCTGCTGGCACAGGTCTGTCTCTGTAGCGGTGTGTGTATGAGCTCTGCTGGCACAGGTCTGTCTCTGCTGTAGCGGTGTGTATGAGCTCTGCTGGCACAGGTCTGTCTCTGCTGTAGCAGTGTGTGTATGAGCTCTGCTGGCACAGGTCTGTCTCTGCTGTTGCGGTGTGTGTATGAGCTCTGCTGGTGAAGGTCTATCTCTGCTGTAGAGGAGTGTGTATGAGCTCTGCTGGCACAGGTCTGTCTCTGTAGCAGTGTGTGTATGAGCTCTGCTGGCACAGATCTCTCTCTGCTGTAGCGTTGTGTGTATGAGCCCTGCTGGCACAGGTCTGTCTCTGCTGTAGCGGTGTGTGTATGAGCTCGGCTGGTGCAGGTCTGTTTCTGTAGTGGTGTGTGTATGAGCTCTGCTGGCGCAGATCTGTCTCTGCTGTAGCGGTGTGTGTATGAGCTCTGCTGGTGCAGGTCTATCTCTGCTGTAGCAGTGTGTGTATGATCTCGGCTGGCGCAGGTCTGTCTTACCCACAGTTCACACAACTTTAACATTGAACAGTAAACACTGTAAATGTGGTGACATGTGTTTACCACATTACAACAGGTGTATTTTGGGGTCTGACTGTGTTTATATACTCATATAAAACCCTATATGAGTTCTGAAACTTTTGACCGGTCCTGCGGTCTGTAATTGATTTGGTTTACAGCATTTTTCCCACCTCCTTGTTTCTGCCCTCTCTGTTCATTTTTATCAGTTTCACTGACCACTCAGGAGCACTTTGTAGTTCTGTAATTAGACAGCTGTCCATTTGTTTCTGTGTTATCCTTCTTTCAACCTGTTCTTCAATGTTCAAGACCCCACACAACCACCACAGAGCAGCTGGTGTGTGGGACGCTGACATGGTATTGGTGTGTGTGTGTGAGGATCAGACACAGCAGTGCCACATACCACTACCATGTCAGTGTCACTGCAGTCAAATGGACAGTGGCCTATTTATAGAACTACAAATTGCTGCTGTATGGTAAGGAAATGTTGTGGTTGATTGTAAACCAGTAAAACAAATCAATTTCAGAAAGTCATCGCACAGTGATGTGTGATCTCTGGATATGTGCACTACCAGTCAAACATTTCAGAACCCAGATTCTAAAACTTTAGACCATTAGTGTGTGTGTGTGTGTGTGTGTGTGTGTGTGTGTACATATATTGTTAGACAGGGCTTTACTGTCTGATATAATAGCCATTTGTCTCATTATTTTCCAAAACTCAAATAAAGAACAGAAACATTGAGGCCTGGAAGATTGCCCTCTAGTATTTGAAGAAAATTTGATTTCAGGTGTAGAACATGAATAGTCGTGCTGTTTCACGAGAACCTTTGCTTCTCCAGAATTCAGCATTTTGTGAATATACAGTACAGGCCCAAAGTTTGGACACACCTTCTCATTCAATGTGTTTTCTGTATTTTCATGACTATTTACAGATTCTCACTGAAGGCATCAAAACTATGAATGAACACATGTGGATTTACTGTATGTACTTAACAAAAAATGTGAAATAACTGAAAACATGTTTTATATTCTAGTTTCTTTTTTTGTTAAGTACAAAACTCCACGTGTTCATTCATAGTTTTGATGCCTTCAGTGAGAATCTACAATGTAAATAGTCATGAAAATACAGAAAACGCTTTGACTGAGAAGGTGTGTCCAAATTTTGGCCTGTACTGTATTTGTATGTAGAACCTGAGTTATCATGAATAACATCATCATGGTTCTAATGGGGTCATAGCTGTTATTTGTGATACAGCATTTTGAAATTTAAACTAAAGTAGAATAAAAATAGCTTTGAATTTGTCAAATACGTTTCAGTATCGGCAGTTCCAGCCACCAAGTTATAGTCTGTCAACAAGTAGCAGTATGAACTATTTACTGCAGCATCTGTGGCTTTTCCTCCAGCTCCTCATAGTCTACACTGTTCGCCAGACTCCATTTCTTATACAGACTGTTTTTGGTGAAAGCCCTTCATGTTTGCTGAACAGTAATGTGTTTGTTTCTGACTAATTACATGTGTGTGTGTGTGTGTGTACTAAAGCTTTTTTGACAGGTTGGGAATTCAGTGTAGACCTTCTCTTTATCACAGTCCTAATCACATTCTGACCAGACAGGCTGTTATTCAATTCAGATCTTAAAAGTATTGATTTTCTGTTTGTGTGCAAAGTAAGTTAGGATTAAACCCTGTATTACATTTTCTGGTTCCATGTCTTCTAGTAGACGTGGTTTTCTATAATGTCCTTGCTCACACATTTGGACCATTGGCAGAGTGTCTTGGCACTGCTGCCTAGTTTTGTCTGTCTTCAACATCTAAAGTGTCAAGTCCTTTGGAATAGAACAAGTGATCTGGTTTTGCGCTGACACATTCAGACATGTTGAGAAGCTCTCTTGCAAATTACCTTGAACTGTCTGGGAAATTTCTGTCAGTTATTGGGTTATTCCAAATGTCCTCGCCCTCTTATCTCATCATGATATGAACTGCAATTTATTCCTGTCATTGTGAGGGCATATTAACAGGCACAGCTGGGCTCAGACAATCACAATGTAAATTCTGGTCTGGTTTTCAAAACAATGTACATGATTTATGGTTGTGTGGTGGAGCTGTATGTGCATCCAAGGTATTTAAACGTTTATTCATGAATAGTCTGTATAGGAGAGTTGCTTAAAACATTCTTATATGTTACAACAAAGCAAATCTTTAGACATTTTAATATGTCTGATTGTGAGCTTTCTATCTCTCATTTGTTTTGAAGCACCTTCCTCTACCTGAAGTTTCTCCTGGTGTGGGCTCTGGTTCTGCTGGCAGACTTTGTGCTGGAGTTCCGGTTTGAGTATTTATGGCCCTTCTGGCTCTTCATCAGGAGTGTTTATGACTCCTTTAGATACCAGGGACTGGTGAGTGTTAACCCTTTATTAAAGTCTCAGACATTGGATTTGATTCAGTTCCAAAAACTTAAAGAAAATCTCAACAGTGCTGTGTTTTTCTTTCACTTTGAAACCCCATTCATACTATAGAGCAATTTAAATGGCAGGAGCAAACCATACTTCACTTGTGCACCATAACTAACAGTGTCTTCAGATGTTTTCACACCTGTAGTTTGTTTGCTTTGGTCCGAATCAGTTAACAGTTTTGCAAATTTGGAGCATTTTCCCTCTTTAATTTGGTTTGTTTTCATTATGTTTATTGGTCAGAACTGTGTGGAGCAGGAGCAAGAAAGTAAATACAGGAAGAAGGTGCTGTGTGGACTGGTACAGGAAGCATCTGCAGAGCTGTTTAGCTCAAACTTATGGATTACATGTGATTCGGCTTGGGGTCGGATCACATTCTCACCATACACAAACCACTCCAGAGTTCGTTTGGGACCAAACAAAGACCACCTCCTCTAAAGGTTTTCAGTGCAGTTGTTTTGATGCACACCCATGTGCTGTACTGTAGTCCTGTATTCACACCTGCCCAAACAGATCACATCTCTGATCCAGAGACCGAATGAACAGGACTGAAAAGTGCAGGTGTGAAAATGTCCTTATAGTAAGTGTGGAACACAAGACAAGTTCTATGAACCAGTAGTAACATTTTGAATGTCTCAGTAGCGTCAGTGCTGTGGGTCACCCAGCTTATCTTCTAAAGGCTGATGTTGATGCAGTTTTCATTCAAACCAAACACGAGCACCCCTGATATCACCAATGAAACGTTTGAATCTCAAGGGCAACTGATTAAACCACTGGTATCAGATGAGTTCCAGCTTGGTTGCAATGAAATCCTACAGCCACACCAAATCATTTTTGATGTCGTCAACTTAATTTTTAGAGCATATTTAAAAGAATACATCCACTAAACTCAGACATGGTGCTGTGTATTGGCTTAAGATAGAATAAAAATAAAGTTCCCATATTCTACATTTTTATTAAATTTTTCTCTGAGCTATATTTGATTCATTTTACACTATTATTTTTAACCCCTGTTTAAGAGCTGAAATGTTTTCCATAATCAATTAGTTGGTCTGTTATGATTTCAGCTAATTGATTAATCAAAGAACGAATAAGCACCATTATTAATCTGTAAATAACATTGTTTCTAATAATTTCGATGGCAAAATATAAGATGATCAGTAGATCTGCTGTCTTTTAGCTCTTTCAAAGTCCCACATTTTCTAAATTGCTAATTTAATTATTTCAACTCTAATAATAAAATAAGGACTAGTTAAATAGTTTGTGTTGTAAATGATATAAAAAATTTAAATTCCAAAAGCTCTGTTTTAAGTGACCTATTTTCCAGTAAATACCTGTATCTATATCAAGCGTTCATAACTAGCATATAGCATTTAACTGCACAGTTCAGACCAAAATTCCACTCATCACATCTGCCAACAACATTTATTGCTTTTATTGATGAACTAAAACCACAGTATTTTAAAATCCTTACTAGAGAATAACTAATAAAGTACCCCTGCTGAGGTTTTATCATTTCTGTACCGTACATGTTTGATACATGTACATGCAGGACAGTCAGCCTCACTTTTACAGCAAACCTTTATTAAGTGAAGGGTTACTGTACTTTTGCCATCAGTATTTTCTCCTCTTTCAGTCGCGTGATGTAAATGGGACACACAAACAACAAAAAGTAAACTTATTGATGAGATGATTCTTTCCAACAGTGAATAATGGATAATCCAAACAGTGGATAATGTTGATTAGGTGGTGCAGCTCTACTCTCTTCATCCTTAGTTTTCACCCTAGTATATAACAGACTGCTTTTGTTACTGTGCCTTTGGGATTGATATGTAAATGCCCTCTGTTATGATTGGCTGCCTTGTGTTGTGGTTTGTTCAAAGAGCAGAAGCACTATCATACTTCAGCATGAACATGCTGAGCAAACCTTCTGCTGACTAATAGAAAACATATGTAAACATTCTGGCGACAAGAACAATGAATTGAAAACTGCTGTTATTAAATGTTAAATGTTAAATTTTATTACATTTTATTTTTTGTATATAAGCATGAGGTATATACCTAGATAAATAATTCAGTGTGGGGGCAGAAGCAGGTTGGTGGGATAATTAAATTCCCAGTGGGCATTCTGGATCTGCCACCTCAGGTCTCAGAGACGACACATCAGAGCTTGTTTACAAACGAGAAATTGGACGAATGCTCTGTTTAGTCCTAGAAGAGTGCTGTGACTACATATCAGTGTACATTTCTCTCTTTCTCTCTCCTCTTTAGGCATTCTCTGTGTTCTTTGTTTGCATTGCGTTTACGTCAGACATCATATGCCTCCTGTTCATCCCTATGCAATGGCTGTTTTTTGCTGCCAGCACTTACGTTTGGGTGCAGTATGTGTGGCATACTGGTACGTATTATAAACATCATTGAGGAGAAATTCATTCAATGATAACAATTATATTATTAATTATTAGGGGTGTAAAGTGTAAATATTGCTGCACTTAAGTATCACAACACTACATTTCACAATACTGTATCGATTTTTAATGCTTGAAACACAACACTAGGTTCTGGACGACTACATGTTGGCATTTTAAGCTTCATAATGAGAGTGACCTACAGACATGATACACATACCATAAAGAAACCAAATTTCAATATAGGAGACCTGAGGTCATATAACTATTAATAATGACGACAACAACAACAATAATAATAATAATAACAACAATAATATTAGTAATAATAAATAAATGAATAAAATTATTGT
Organism: Acestrorhynchus altus; assembly: GCA_034509495.1. Taxonomy (NCBI): domain Eukaryota; kingdom Metazoa; phylum Chordata; class Actinopteri; order Characiformes; family Acestrorhynchidae; genus Acestrorhynchus; species Acestrorhynchus altus. Next base: position 21,238,503 of record CM067505.1, read on the forward strand.
GGAGTATAACAAATGTTTTTTCTTCAGACCCACCTCCAAATATTGTAATCTTAAACATTGCATAAATAGAATTATTATTAGCATATTTTTATTATTAGCATATTTTTGTGATCATAATTTATAACTTTCCTGCTGGTCAGGTTTAATGAAATGCTTATTCTGAGAGAGAGTTACCAATAATAATTCATCCGGCCTGAAGCTATGGCAGCCACTGCTGACATTTGTCTTCTAGCATGAGAGTGCTGTCAGGAAGCTAAATGAGTCGTTACCAGTGTTCACTGCTTGAAAGTGTTTTGTTTACAGTTCTTGAGCAACTGACAAAGGTTAATGACTTTTCTAGACCGTGGATGGATCGTAATTTAGAGTCACCTCAAATGAAAAGCACTGGACTGCTTAAAATAACTGACTCAATGTTATGTCCGAGGAGGACTTCCAAGAGAAACAGATGTGCTAGGGCTAACCATTGTGACTGAACATGTAGAAAGATGCCATTTTACAGTGATTTGACAGAAAATATTCAGCGTAGCAACTTTGTTTGTGTCTAGATTTCTCTAAGTGTTGTTGAGTTTTCCCAGCAGTTTCCATGTTAGTGGTTGTTATTAATGTTGCTGTAAGAGCTCTGTCTGATAGGAAATGGAAACATGGGGAATGAATTTGACTAATGGCTTCTGTGTTTGTGCCTTTTCAGAGCGAGGGGTGTGTCTGCCCACAGTTTCTCTGTGGATACTCTTTGTTTATATCGAAGCAGCTATCCGATTCAAAGACCTGAAAAATTTTCATGTTGGCCTGTGCCGTCCATTTGCTGCTCACTGGTAAGATGACCTAATGTGATTAGGCTATGTCTTAATTTCATAACATGGGTGTGAATTGACCTGTCAGTCCATCATAAAATCTCAAATCTTGTAACAGCTTAGTGAGATTATTTTGGTGCAGGCATTTTTGTAAACACACTGAAGGTGCAAATTTAACTAGAACAGTGTTTCTCAACCCCACACCTGATTCAACTAATCAGGTCATAACAAGCCCTTCAGAGTTGCAGGTGTGTGTTAATCAAAAAAAAAGTGGAGGACACAGGTGCCTCCAAGACCAGAGTTGAGAAACACTGGACTAGAGAAACCCAGTGGTCCAGAGGTCGACTAACCTGGTCCTGGAGTGCAGACTCCTGCACGGTTTTGGGCATTTCCTGCTAAAACACACAAACTGTGCAGGAAGCTGACACTCAGCCCACCCCTACAATTTTTGGTGGGGGTGTCATATTATGATTTAACTATTTAAACATTCCAGCATATAGCAAGTCTGCAAATAGTCCCTTCTGATTTTAGCACCATTGTAGATTTACACCCTTTAAAGTAACTGTTCGTGTTTACCTGTCTCAGAAAAATATACGTTTACAGTAGATAATGTGTACATTTTGTTTTTCTTGTTCTTGTAAAGCATTGGCTACCCAGTGGTCACACTGGGCTTTGGTTTTAAGAGTTATGTGAGCTACAAGATGCGCTTGCGGAAGCAGAAGGAGGTGCAGAAGGAGAATGAGTTCTACATGCAGCTCCTGCAGCAGGCTCTGCCACCAGATCAGCAGATGCTACAGAGGCAAGAGAGAGAGGCAGAGGAAGGTAAATGACAAATAAAGGGATGTTACTTGTTAATCTTTGAAGGAAATGTGGGGTTACAGTCTTTGCTTTTTGGTCAGTTTATGGTCAGTGGGGATCAGATTAGGTCTACAATTGTTGAGGACTTTCGGCCTTTTTAGTCCTCAAAAACTCCAAACGCAGTTTATTAGTAAACTCAAATTACTCACTTGGATCACTTCTGTTTTAATACTTCATTAGAAGGTAGGGCTGAGCGATATGGACAGATGATACCCCATTATGAATGACTAAACAAGATATGATATGATATGTGAAAAATGCAATGCTTTGTCTTTTTCACTATATCATGTTCCAGTTTTCAGTTATGAATGATGATGTGTCTGAGCGCTCTTTGGATCACTGAAATCAATCTCAGACACCTGTGATAATTAGTGAGCCCCAGTAAAAGGATGTTCCACATTATTCAGCAGGCCACAGGTTTTAAGCAATATGGGAAAGAAAAGCACCAAACCAGTACCTTGAACAAGGTATGAAAACATTAGCTATTTCACAAAAACTTAAATGTGATCATCATACAGTGAAGAGATGTGTGGCTGATTCAGAGCACAGATGGATTCGTTCAGATATAGGCATACTCAGGAAGACTTCTGACAGACAGTCGGATTAAGAAGGCTGCTGGTCAAATGCCGTTACACAGCAGCAAACCGATATTTGAAGCTGCTGGTGCCTGAGTCCCATGAACCTGAAGGTGTAGGATCCTCCAGAGGCTTGCTTTTGTTTACAAACCAACTATTCAGCCACCCCTAACCAATGTTCACAGAAAAGGTTGCAGTGGACCAAGACATACATAAAGACTAATTTTCAAACACTCATGTTTACTGGTGAGTGCTATGCTACCCTGGATGGTCCAGATGGAAGTAGTGGATGGTTGGTGGGTGGCCACCATGTCCCAACAAGGATGTCAGCTAGGAGGTGGCGGAATCATGTTTTGGGCTGGAATCATGGAGCTGATAGGCCCCTTTACACACCTGAAGGTGTGAAAATGATCTCTGTATATTGAAGCCTCCCATAGCAAAATTATCTTCATAACAATGCACCATCTCATGCTGCAAAGAATACCTCTGTGTCATTGGCTGCTATGGGCATAAAAGGAGAGAAACTCATGATGTGTTCACCATCCTCCTCTGACCTCAACCCTACTGAGAACCTTTGGTGTATCCTCAAGCAAAAGATCTCTGAGGGTGGGAGACAGTTCACATCAAAACAGCAGCCCTGGGAGGCTGTTCTGTCATCCTGCAAAGAAAGCAGAAACTGTCCAAAAACTCTCAAATTCAATGGATGCAACAATTGTGAAGATGATTTCAAAGAAGGGGTGATGATGATAACTTGGCCTGCTAAGATCTTTTTGATTGAAATAGCTTTTGATGTAAGTAAATGGGACATTTTAATGCAAATTTAACAAATGACAATTTTCAGTTCTTCTCAACCTGTAAAATGTAGTGAAAATTTGGAACAGTCCATTGTGAGTTTTTTTTTTTTTTAACACAACAATAACAATTATTGGGAGGTTATTTTACAGTGAAATTTGATTTATACTGATTTATCAATGGTCAATGACTTGAAAATTATACTGACTGTCTTTTGCATTGACCGTGTAGGAAAATCAGTTTTTTTGTTTGCACACTAAGTTGCTGTGATACTAGATCTCTGTCTTATGCCCCCTCCATGGTGAGTTGGTGAGTGGGGGCAGAGGGGAGCTGAGTGAAGGAGGAGTTTGGATATATATATATATATATATATATATATATAAACAGAATGTTATTTAAGAATCTAACTCAGTATAAACAGTATCACTTCAGCCCATATCCCATTCTGCTTATATCCCTTTATCAATATAAATATTGATATATCGCCAAGCCCTATTAGAAGGCCTTAATCATTGCTTCAGTGTAGTCAATAAGGATTCAGACAGTCTCCTCAGATTCCTGGACCTTTCAGTCCACTCGTTAACTAACCTTGTGGTTGATGTCCAAGCATAACATGACATTAGCATTCCCACATTCCAAAATGACAACTGTTGGGTGCATAAATTTAGATCATTGTAACTAGCTCAACAGACATGGACACTAGGATGCTGACCTGAAGAATCACTAGACCTCAATCCCAGTACTCTGTGTGGAACAGTAGGTGAAACATCAGAATAATTGCGCATGAATTGTAGCTGCAATGTGCACCCAATCAGGGTGGTCATGAGTCATGAGTGGTCTAAAGTCCACTGTAACACTCTCAAGAGACTGATGCCATTCTTACTCATGACAGAACTGATGGTGATATTAAGTTAAGGGAAGTATAAACAAGCGTAACCCAGCATTACGCTGGGTTTCCACTGGAGGATCAGTAAAGTACTTCTATTCCATGCTGTTAGAAAATAAATTATGCACGCCACTTTCTTTTTCCAGTCAGTTTATGAACATTTCAGTAGAGCTTTATGTTTTTTTGCGAATCACCTGTAGTTTGTTCTCTTGTGCTGAACTTTGCTTGCATCCTGGATAGTGTATTTGGACTTTTCAGTCGTGTGTGTGTGTGTGTGTGTGTGTGTGTGTGTGTGTGTGTGTGTGTGTGTGTGTGTGTGTGTGTGTGTGTGTGTGTGTGTGTGTGTGTGGGCCTCTATATTTTTATTCAGGTAGTGTATAAATATACATTAAACATTATCAAAGTATATTTTAACACATTGACTCGTAACCTCAGTATCATGATATTGCCATGTTCTCACTATTACAAAGATGTATTTTCCCATGACTTAGCCATTGACAATTCAAAAGATGCCACTGTGTTTGAGATAAAAGAAGCACATGGGTTTGACCCTCTCAGTCTTAGTATCCTGTGTGGTTTCTCATTAGGCCTTGTGAAGGATTGCATTTTGCACTTTTGGCCTGCTGTTTAGAGGCAAAAACAACAGTCCAACTTATACATGATCTAAGGATACACCAATGCCTAATAAACAATTTTGCAGCCAAATCTCCGATTGTCTCCAGTTGTCGGTCACACGCGGTAATAAATGCAAACACCCTGAAGCTGACATCCTGCACTTTAGTGTCATAGTCATTGTTTCAATTCAAACATAACGCACAAAAATACAAAGTCACACATGCTTTTTATTGGTTGCACTGTAAACTACAAGCTCTACCGCATTTATAAGACTGTATCTGTTTAGTAAAGTGTCCATGGAATTCCTGAGGCAGGTCCAGCTGCCAAAACTGCCATTGCTACAGGGACATAGGATGGACGAGCCCTGGATTCAGAGCTGCTGTCCTCCTTTTTCTCTCTCCTATTCAGGCTGAATTTTTGTTTACTTTTCTTCTTGGCAGTGTCTGTGATATGCCTGCCAAGATGTCCAGAAGAGATGATGACTCAGTGGATACACAGATTTAAAATTTCTAGATTTGCTTAAAGTGTTTGATTTGTTTGTTTGTGTGTTTTTCAACAGCATTAATTCACATTGCTGATCGGTAATTGGTGGTGGAGGAAAAAAAACAATGGGACATTATGTTCTTATTCTCCAGACTGATCTCTCCCTCTTTCTCTCTGTAGCAGTCTCTAAAGGCATGTTGGAGGCAGATGCAACGCTGCTGGCTCAGAACGGTACTCCTGCCTCCAAGAAACTGCCGATTTCTTTCCCAGAGCTGGAGCACCGGGAGCGAGGGAAAGAGGGTGTGAGAGAGAGGGAGTCCAAGAAACAGCAGCAGCACAATATAGGAATAAACAACAATATCCTACAGACTGTGGACTCTAAGCTGCAGGACATTGAGTATATGGAGAACTACCTGAGCAGCAAGAGACTGAACAATGAGCTGGGAGGCAGTGCCGAGAACCAGCTCCACAAAGAGGATTTAGGCAGCACAGGTGGAGGCTCCTTCTCCAAACATTACAAAAACTCCTCCCCCCGCAGCCACAGCTCTACCAATGGCAGTGTGCCCTCCTCATCCACATCCAGCAGAAGTGAGAAGAAGCAGAAGGGTGTAGGGAAGAATGCCAGCACCCATCGAGATACGATGGAGAATTATATACCCAACAACCAGCTGAGTAAGCCGGATGCTTTGGTGCGGTAAGAGGCTTCGACTTCAGTTTACACTTGAAAGTTGTTTAAGTTCATTTTTGTTGTTAATCAAACTTTACTGTGCTATGTGTTTGTACAGTCTGGAGCAGGACATCAAAAAACTGAAGGCAGACCTGCAGGCGAGCCGTCAGGTGGAGCAAGACCTGCGCAGTCAGATAGGGTCTTTGAGCAGCATGGAGAGGAGCATGCGCTCAGAGCTCGGTCAGCTGCGCCAGGAGAATGAGCTGCTGCAGAACAAGTGAGAGCTCATTTTGTTATGCTATGCTATGCAGGTTTCTTTGTGCCAGAACACATCTTTCCAAAATTCAGTGTCATACATTTTCAAAAGAACAAATATCATGAACAAAAATTGTCCAACTGTTAAGCATCGGGGTGGGATTGATCATGATTTTTGGACCAGTGTTGCAGCCAGTGGCACAGGGAACATTTCACTAATTAGAGGAAAATGGATTCAGGTTTTCTTTGACCTAAACATCATGGAAATCTGTGGATAGATTTCAGAAGAGCAGTGATAAGAACTGTAAACCTTTGCATAATATATTGTGTAAATCATTAACAACATCAGGTTTCTTTTATGCTTGGTGACTAGCAGAGTCACACAGTGTCTAGAACCACATAAACAAGTAAATTGCAGTATTATTGTGGTGGTGGTCTCAATGCTGTTTGGTGGATGTAAGCTTCCATTAGTTCTTTACTACATTAGTCTCATAGCTGCAGTAAACAAACATGTTCTGGCTGATTGGTCAGGTGACCAGCTTGCGAAATTGAGTAAAACTACCATTTAGAAAAAAAACATTAATTGTCCTTAAGCATGTGTAAACTTGCTGTGTGAGATGATGCCCCAACATAAAACTTGACACCTAGTCTGTGTCACTGATTCTGTTTGAGTCATGCCAGAATTTGCTTGGGTTAATGATGTTTTGTTTGTGTGTCTTCATCAGGCTTCATAATGCTGTACAGGCCAAACAGAAGGACAAGCAGACAATTGTTCAGCTGGAGAAACGCCTGAAAGCTGAGCAGGAGGCACGGGCAGCAATAGAGAAACAGCTAGCTGATGAAAAGAAAAGGAAAAAGCTGGAGGAAGCCACAGCTGCCCGTGCTGTTGCTTTGGCTGCTGCTTCCAGGTAAAGCCCACGCAGGGCACAGCAGGACACTGCAAACTGTGATGCAGGCATTGGCTTGTTTTCATATTTCAGTTAGGTTTTCCATTCCCCCCTTTTTGAAAGCTTGATTGTTTCCTTTTAGATTCTAGAAACATGATTTGGGCATTTTAGCACAAACTCACAAAATATTTGTCCAAAGACCAACTACATCAAAAACAGTTTTTCACGGGTTTTCAATAATTTCACATTTTATTGCCAGCAGAAATGGAACAATATGAAATTGTACCCCCTCTTGAAAGCAGATATTCTTTCTCTGACACTATCCTGACACAAGTACAGTCCCACAAGCATGATTTACTGTTGCTCCTAGTTGGTACGGCCCCACATGTGCGATTGGAATGTTCAGTATATCATTCAAAAAGCAACACCGCCAAGTGTGCCTCTGGGAACCAGCTTGTCACATAACCCAGTGTTTCCCAACCCGGTTCCTGGAGGCACACCTGCTCTACACATTTTAGCTTTAACACACCCCTTGCAACTCTGAAGGGCTTGTTAATGAGCTGATTAGTTGAATCAGGTGTGTGGGGAGCAGGGTAAGCTCTAAAACATGCAGAGCAGATGTGCCTCCAGGAACAGGGTTGGGAAACACTGGCGTAACCTCAGTATAACATTTCTGACATTTAAATTCAGAACTGTAAACAAACATGGCTGCACTCATGAGGCTAGAGTTATTGCAGAAGCTACTGATGCCAGAATGTTATTGAGATGCTATTTTAAACAGTATTAGAATTCTGTTTAAAATACTTTATCAATCAGATCCTGTAAATACATGAATCAGTGCCACTGTTAAAATGGGCAAAGACTGCTTATAAAAATATGAAAAATCCATAGGATTCTTGATCTGATCATGTCTACACAGTGACTGACTGTTGACCTCCCACAACATTCTGAGTAACAGTCATATTCTAAAACTCCCTACTCCCTACAGAATCCTACCTACCGGATTCTGCTTAAACATGGTGATTAAAATGCATCCTCGGTGTGACCGGATGCGATTCAGTTTTATTTTCCTTCCTAAAAGACAACACACACATAATGTCCATTTTACAGTACTTCCTATAAACAACAGTCTCTTGTTCCAGGAAACTGTGAACAGTTTAAAGCAGGGGTTCTTAACCTGTGGGTCGCGACCCCCCAGGGGATCACGATGTACTTCTAGGGCAGTCGCGAATGTGACACGAATTAAGACGTTTTATCAGCTAAATGTGCGATGAATCAGATTTAAGCGCTAAACTTTTTCACACTGTATCATTCTCAGTCTTGATGGAGTGTCTCGCATGAAGGACATGGCTTGACAAAGCACTGTTCCTTAAAATAGAGCATTTTTAGAACGTTTGGGAACAAACTCTGATACTGCTGTCATGTACCAGTACAACACGTACATAGTGTTCTTTTAATATTCAATGTACTGGTAGATGGGAGCAGTATCAGAGTTGTTCCCAAACTGTCCTTTGCATTTTCTGATAGAGCCATTGCAGGAGTGTGAGAACAAATCTATTTTTCCATGAGCACACTCTCACATTACACATTTCTTTACACGTGTATTAAATGTGTCCTTCTCTGAATTTGACTTCACGTCAAGTTTTGCACTTTATAGCCACTCTGTGTAGCTGTCTAGATGCACCCTAGTTTGTTCAACGTCGAAAAGAGCCTCAAATTACAGCTTACCTGGCCGATGAGCCCTCACAGAGGAGGACAATTTAAAGGGAGCACTCCACTAAATTAACACCACATAAATGAATGAACAAAAGGTTACATTCATATAGCACCTTTCTACACCACGTTGCAAATTATTATGAAAATCATATTTTTATGAGTATAATTATTCCATTTTCCTAAATGTTCAATGCAGATGTCAGTTAGGATAATTTTCAAGTCATCGACCAATATATCAAATTTCATTGAACAAACCTCCCAATAATAACAGTATTTGTTCAAAAATAAACAAAAATTCAAACTTCCAAATTATTATGCACAATGCACAAAACATTGTATAGGTTATGAAGAACTGATTGGTTGTTGAATTTTATTAAGAGGTCACATTTACTGAAATCAATCAAAAACGTTATCATAGTACCCCTTCTTTGATATCACCTTCAGAATTCTTGCATTCATTGAACTTGTGAGTTTTTGGACAGTTTCTGCATGAATGTCTTCAGAACATCCTCCCAGAGCTGCTGTTTTGATGTGAACTTCCTCCAACCCTCCTAGATCCTTTGCTTGAGGAAACTCTAAAGGTTCTCAGTAGAGTTGAGGTCAGAGGAGGATGGTGGCCACATCATGAGTTTCTCTCCTTTTATGCCCATAGCAGCCAATGACACAGAGGTATTCTTTGCAGCATGAGATGGTGCATTGTTATGCATGAAGATGATTTTGGTACAGAAGGCATGGTTCTTGGTACTTCAGGGGCCCTAAAGAGGCCTCTCCATGACTCTGACCCAAAACATGACTCCACCACATCATTGCTGATGTTGCAGTCTTTTTTCTTGTTTTCATACCTTGTCCAAGGTATCGCACTGTTTGGTGCGTTTCAGCAGCAGAGAGTTCCTATGCTTGAAGCCTGTGGCCTGCTTAATAATGTGAAACAATCTTTTTAAGTAGTTTTCCTTTAATTGAGGTCATCTGGCAAACTAATTATCACAGGTGTCTGAGATTGATTTCAGTGATCCAAAGAGCCCTGAGACACAACATTATCCATGACTTTAAATCCAATTTGCATAATAATTTGGATTCCCAATAATATACCCAAGGACATTTTACAATCAGAAGACATGTTTCTTTGGTCTGAAATTTTTTTTTTTTCATATTTTATTTTACCCCTGTCCCATTGTTAGGTTGTGATGATTTGCTCTTGCTTTAATTTTTGTGTGGCTCTGTGGTGTCTTCCCAACTTTACAGAGGGGAATGCACAGATTCTCTGAGGACACGCATTCGAGAGCTGGAGTCTGAGTGCAAGAAACTCTCCCATGATGTCAAGTTTAAAGAGGAACAGCTCAGAGAGCTGGAGGGTAAAGCGCAGGTGAGCTTAAGACTTTGGCCTGACAAGTGTCTTCTGGTCCCCTTTCCTTGAAGTTGGCATGTTAAGAAAGATGCCTAAACTGCCACTGTGGCATGCTTTTGATGACCATATCATCATTAGAAATTCAAATTAGATTAGATTAGATAGAACTTTATTGATCCTTTGGGAGGGTTCCCTCAGGGAAATTAAGGTTCCAGCAGCAGCATCTATACAGTACAGAAAAGAGTAGAAAGATAAGATAATAGTTTACTAAAGAAAATTGTCAGTTCAGTACTGCTTTTAAATAATATATCCCTGTACACTCTATACGTCCTCTACAGTGGAACATTAGAAAGGAAGAGGCAGTGTAATTGGCCATGCTCTTGTCAGAGATGGATTTAACTGTAGGGTGCACTCCATCATGGAGTGACTTGCGGATTTACTTCTTAGCACCTTAGTCGACTGATTAGTATTCTCCTCACAGCACGTTGAGGCAGGTGGTATGCATGCATGGCAAATAGCTTTAATAAATGGCTTGCACATTTGAGGAGGCGTGTGCAGGTTTCCTGTTCCCGAATTGATGCGAATGCTCATGTGTTCCTTCATGTCTCTGATCTTTTTTCCCTCTTTCTCTTTTGCCTGGCAGGAGTTGCGCAAGTATAAAGAAAATGAGAAAGATACAGAGGTACTCATGTCTGCCCTGTCAGCCATGCAAGATAAGACCCAGCACCTAGAGAACAGCCTGAGTGCTGAAACAAGGATCAAGCTGGACCTCTTCTCAGCACTGGGGGATGCCAAGAGGCAGCTAGAGATCGCACAAGGTTGCCACTCCTCATTTCTTATTACAATTTCAGTGCCACGTATTGCTTTCTTTGTTCATGTGTCAAAACCCATACCATCGAACCCATCATATGAATTCACAAAATAAATAGGAATTATATCACATGTTCACGTTTTCAATTAACTTCAGCAAAAGATTTTGGTCTGATCTACAACCTGATAAAATTCTGTTGAAACCACCAACAGGAGATTAAATCAAATCCCAGATTCTGATGGTGCCTAAGGTTACCTTGTAGTTTTTGCCTGTAAACTTGTACAAACCTAAATAATCATATTCTGTATTGCAAGTATTTAAAGCTCTAACTCAGAAAAGTTGCACCCTGCACGCAACTGCCCACTCTTTCACTTACACTTCTTTTTAAATGGATTTGTGTGCAGGTCAGATTCTGCAGAAGGAGCAGGAGATAAAAGAGCTGAAGCAGAAGATAGCTGAGGTCATGGCGGTCATGCCCAGCATCACCTATTCAGCCGACACAAACAACATGACCCCCGTCACACCTCACTACTCATCCAAGTTCATGGACACCAGTCCCTCTAGTCTGGACCCCAACGCCTCCGTATACCAGCCACTGAAAAAGTGAAAGCTCACCCCTCCATGCCCTCTATTTTGTCCTCAAATATGACCAGGCTCAGTATGTGTACCTTTACAGAGTGTTTTTACATCCCCACACCCTCTCAGTAATCTGTACCCTGTTGTTGGTTAAACAAGAGGAGAAAAGATAGGAATAAGGGATGCCAAGTCTACCCAGTTTGAATTTTAGGATCATTTTTGTAAAGCTCTCATAAAGCTCAGCCAAACTCTTTTCCCCGGTTAAGGCACGAGCCTGTGGTGCTTATGCGTCCTCCCGGTCCCTCTGAGGTCTTAGCTGCCTGTCATGAACAGAGGCTTGTATTTTCCCATCTTTGTGTTAAACGTAAGACATGTGAAATGCCGGAATGAAGGCAGGACTTGTTTTTTTTTTCCTTTCTTTCCCTGGTAAGTTCAATGAATGTAAAAGAAAAGGAAATATTACATCATGTTTGGTTCTTTATTACCACAAGATGAGCGTATTTGTGATTGAAGACAGTTTGTTTATCCAGATGCTGTGATTGATTGTTGAAAAGAGCATGTTTCAGTTCTGTTCTGACCATAGTATTGTAATTTTCTCTTCTTGGCAACAACTGTGTTTCTGTATGGATAAAGAAATTGTGATTAGTTGCATATTTTTCATCTTAGAAATCTTAAAAGGTCTGTTCTACCCCAAGGCTGTTGAGTTCACCAGTGTTTCCAGTATGGTGATGGTGAAGTTGAGGAACAGGTTCAGAAGAGACTGATCTTGATGTTGTGTTCATTGGTTATATGCTGCATAAATATTCTGGAATGTTGTATTTTTTGCAGTCAATGCAAATCATCATTATTACCGGACCAAATTAAAATAGAGTTTAGATATATGCAGAAATGCTGAACTTATAGAGTGGGTAGCTGATCTTTCCAGTCATCATTTTACACAGTGCCTTGAATTTTTTTCTGTTCAAAGTACTTTACACAAAACGTGGATAATGTTCTCCTTCAATCAACACATGACCTTTTTTTCCCCCTTTCTCTCAATTGAGGTACTTCTGTTCAGCTCTTTTGTGCTTTATTTGAGCAACAAATATTGATGTCACTGAGTGAGCACTGAAAGCAGGTTTACTCTCCGTTTCAGTTTCCTGTGGCCCTCCAAATCTAAGCTCGTTTACGCCTTGTTTTAACATTGTCAAAATCTTGCTGAATGTTTTAATTTCAGTTTAAAAAAGTGCCAAGTATCTTCACCACCAAGCACCACCCTCATTATCATCTGAGAGGTAGATATAGCCATAGAGAACAGCAGAAGTGTACATGACATGCACTGTATATGTGTCATCTTAATAGTGCTGGTAGAATTGCCCATCACCTGTTACTTTAAAATCAGCCCAGTTTATGCTATTCATGTTGATTACATTTTCTTAAGTGATTGCTCTGAAATTAGCATCATGAAGCAGGCTTGCTGGGATTAGATCATGTTTTGCTCCAGGGATGAATTGTCAAATGTTGGATTTTTATTGTTCCCCTCACTTTTTTTTTTTTTTTTTTTTGAAAAGTATTTCTGTGGATTACTATGGCGTTGTTTTGGGGTCTTTTTGGTAAACTTTGTGGAGAGTAAAGAAGAACGCAGTTATTTCTGGTTTGTTTTTCTTGTCTTTTTCTCTCTTCCGAACACCATGTCTAGATGTTTTAAATTAGAATTGCAGTAGTCCACTGAAAAGCAATGTTAGGGGGCTGGGGTGAGGAAATCTGTATTTATAGCCAGATCTCATTTCTGGGATACTGTATATAATATGCAGATTCACAGTCTGGGAGTCGCTATCAATATGCAGGAGAATCCCATATCTTTCAAGAGATGCAAGATGACTGAATTATATAAAAATATAAGCTCAAAATAAATTTCTGTATATGAGATGTAAAGTGTTTTTTAGTGATTATTAGCTCCCCCAGGTCAAATTCAAATTAAAATCTGTAAATATTTACATCTCAAATGAATACAAATTAGAGTCTAGGACCTTCTGTAAATAACTATGGCTTGTGGGGCTGTCTCTTATAAATACTTATCAGTAAAAGTACATCTAATTATGAAAACTGGTGATGGGACGTACTGTGCTGAGCCTTCAGTGTGTGTCAAGAAATCCAGGAAGTCTTTTATGGAGCATGAATTGGGAATTGCTTCATTAAGGGTGAGTGATGTCACTGATGTCCGAAATGTTTGCGTAATTTATGAACATACATGAAACGCAATGACTATTTTTTCATTATAGATCAATAGATACATTTTTAATCCTGAGGGAAATTGCAATAGGGAGGAAAACTTCAGATTATACTAAAACTATACAAAAGACACCCAAAGAACTTAAAGTACAAGAATGAGTAAGTTGTACTATGATGTACAAAGTAGCTGCACCTAAAATATGAACCTGTAATTTTATAACCAGAAAGTGTATAATTAAAACAATAAATAAACAGATACAATGTAAATTTCCCCACTGCTGACTAATAAAGGATTATTTTATATAATATGCCTTTCCTCCCCCACGGGCAGAGTTAAAATGTCTGATGGCTGTTGGACCAAATGATCCGATTAAAAGGAATGAAGTCACGATTAAATAACAATTAAATCCCAGTATTCACAAACACAATCACGGCTCATGTTTATAAAAGAGTTTTATGTTTTTTGTCATATTGGATTTATGAGCTCATACTCATCAAAAACACATTAGATTAATTGATGAATTCATGAACAAACACCTCAAAATCAAATGAAGATATTTTTATTTCTATTCTTGATGATTATTAGAACATTGCTGTAAGACAGCCAAGAGGCCGTCACAGACTGTTACAATGACAGTAAAGGTTTTGAGCAGCAGGGGGGTTGCCTGCACATGAATCCTCGAGAAATGAACCTCTCTTTACAACGAATTGAATGGGAAACTTCAAGACTTGAGGCTTCATCTGGTCATCACCAATGAAAACATCCCACACAATTCTCACGGGGTTTCAAAGGTTAAGTTGGATGTTCAGGGGAAAATGTCTAAGGAGCACAACCTGTTTTATCAATTTCTCTTCAAAGGTAAGATCAATTTTATTGATCTTTCACCTGTCAAAATCACATGACTCAACCCCGAGAATACCTTCATGTAAAAGCCCAGCAGGTACTGTATTCAGGACAGGGACTGAGTACCTCTGGTGTAGGACAACCTGTCTTTTGCTGGCATCCGAATGATCCATATTCCCGTTTTCCTACATTTGACCCCTACTAACTGTGACTTTCTGCCACCAGCTAAACTCTGCCGGTCATCTCTGTACAAAAAGGTCAACATCAGGGGTCATCAACCCTGCTCCTGGTGAACTACCTTCCTGCAGGCTTCAGCTCCAACCCAAGTTCTAACACTCCCCATTCAGCCAATCAGGAACATCTGAAAGCAGTAATTAATTGGATCAGGTGGGGGTGGGGGGGATTGGGCCTGAATTCTGCAGGCAGGACCTTCTCCAGGAGCAGGGATTCCTTTGTTTTCCATTTTACAGTGAAACACTACAAAAACACAAACAAGACCACACATAACAGCAGCACACGTACAACAAATCTTACAACCAGGGCTCATAAATCCCCTTAACAATAAAGGCCGACTCTCAAATTACTCAAATCGTAAAACGATATTTATAGCAAGTGTCTTGAGAGAATTGTGGAAGATATGTTTTTTGGTCTGACAGAGGGTCTGGGGAGAAAGCCCACTCTCATATACTGTGATGAGATGTTCTGGAGTCAGGCTGTAACAGAAAATGAGAGTAGGCTCTCTCCCTGGGACCTCTGACACACCATATACTGAACATATTACAGCTTGAACGAGTGTGGATTTATTGTTAAATATGCAAAAGAATGCACTTATTGAGAAATGATTCATATAGAAATATGTCTATGTGATATTGGTTGGGGTAAAATGATCAGATGCTGGTTTATAAGAGCAATAAAGACCCTGCTGAAATATCTAGCTGAACACCAGTGTTTGCTGGTAGCTGGTTTCAGATGGTCTAAGCTGGTCTTTGATGGAGGAGGTGTTTGAAAATATACACTCTTGAGCAGGATAGTGTATGTTGCAGTTGATTTTGCTCAGGTTTGGTCATGTTGGTCGACCAGTTTGTTGATGCTGGTCATGCTGGTTGACCAGCATGGTCAAGCTTGGTTATACTGGTTCTTTAGCTTGGTTAGGTTGATCATGCTTGTAGACCAGATAAACCATCAAACTGAAGTGAAACATACCCTATTCAATGGTATGGTATGAAACCTTTAACACTGTTTACATATCACTTAAAGGATTGGACCCCACAATTCTAACCAGTAAGAAAGAAAAATTCAGTTTTTCATGATGAGGTTCCTTTAACTCTTAGAACCTGAGATCCACAGCTTTTGGGCAGTTACATGCCGTTTTCTAGCCTTCATAACTCAGAATCTGAGTAACGTACAGACATGACACACATCATAACGAACTACACCATTTACTTTATCTAATGTGATGAATTATCAGTGAGTAATTTGTTTAGAAAACAGCTAATGTTCACTCATTTCCAACTGACTTCAATCCCAGTTTAAATGTCATAGAAGCTTCCAGTGCGTGTTTGCTGCTCTGTCCACGTGTACATGCTCAACCTGCATACAGACTCTGACTGATCAGCAGTGGGCGGAGTCTGAGTGGGCGGGGCTAATCGTGTCACTGACCCAGATTTAACACAACAAATAAGAATATCTGGCATGTGTCTCCTATAACTACTCTTGAAGTATTTCGGTTAAATACTTAAGAGATTCAGTGCAATTAGATTTGAGGAATTAAATACGTGAAATAAAATGAATGAAATTGCATTGTTTATATAAAAAACTACAGAAGCGTCCTACAGAATGAGTGTAGTGCTGTAAAGGTTATCAGAGACAGTGATGAGACAGTGGTGTTCTGTAGAGCCACATGGGGGTGGTGTGGTCTACATTAAGACTCCGTGACAGAGCTGATCCTGGAACAACACGGGACAGTTTGGTGACACATTTCAGAGCAGCTCCAGCGGACTGCCGGCTGTAGCTCCGCCCACCGGGAGGCTGACGCTCCGGCGCTCCGAGCTTCAAAACAAAGTTGAGGAGCGGGTGAGCTGGCTGTTGTAGAGCTGTAGTAGCGGCTTACTAGCGATGTAGATCTGTAGTAGACCAGTAGTAGCGGTTTGGTAGAGTTGTTGAGTTTTAGTAGCGTTGTAGTAAATCTATAGTAGAGTTGTAGTAGAGTTGTCGGGGTGTAGTAGATCTATAATAGAACTGTAGTAGAGTTGTAGTAGCGGGTTAGTAGCGGTCGAGGCTGTGTAGGGGATCTCGGGTTCTTCGGCGGTGTGTTCTTCGCGGTCTGAGGATGGATGTGCTGAAATCAGCTGGGAGAGCTCTGCGCAGTCCGAGTTTCAGTAAACACCACAGTGAGTAACTCAGACTCACAACAGCTCTACAACAGCCCTGTCCTTACAGTCTTCTCTCTTAAGTTCTACTTTCTGCACTTCAGAGTGAAATCGGAGGGTTTTCAGTCTGTTTACTTTCTCACTGAAAGTGACACTGTGTGTGTGTGTGTGTGTGTGTGTGTGTTTGTGTGTATGTATGTGTGTGTGTGTGTGTGTGTGTGTACACACACCTCATTGATATTTAATCAGTGAGAGAATAAAGAAGTTTACACTGTAAATCCAGATTTTGCAGGTCACTAGTGTTTACCAAATGATTGTGTATTGTTGCTCTCAGAACTGGTGTTTTGAGGTCGTGATGTGACCTGGTTTAGTCAGGATCACTGATTTCCTGTAAGGCACCTTTCAGATCCCAATAGAAAATCATCAAATGTGTCTAGAAAGAGTAGTGATCTTCATAACCATCCATTAAACCAGTAAAACCATTACGATCATTATTTATTATGACCCCAGCCTGTCACTGCTCAATAGAACATCATCAAATGTGGCTAGAATCAGTAATTAAGCTAGTGATCATTTAAAAAAAAAATCACTTAAACCCTTATTATAAACCCTTAAATCACTTAAAAGGATCCTTATTGATTGAAATGTTAACCTATCTGGGCTCAGCTTCCCAAAAGCATGCTGGTGTTAAGATCACCTCAAAGCAGTATGGAAAGTCTTCAGTGTGATATTTGTATGACTAATGAGTGTAGGTGTGTTGAGTGGCTTTCAGGAAACTC
Organism: Acestrorhynchus altus; assembly: GCA_034509495.1. Taxonomy (NCBI): domain Eukaryota; kingdom Metazoa; phylum Chordata; class Actinopteri; order Characiformes; family Acestrorhynchidae; genus Acestrorhynchus; species Acestrorhynchus altus. Next base: position 21,255,963 of record CM067505.1, read on the forward strand.
AGCCCAGGAAAACCCAGAATAACATTACCAGCCATTAGGCATCGTTACAAAACCACAAAAACAAACAAACTGGATAGAGCCTACATTTACTTCTTCATCCCAGCTGTTCGCATTTAGTGTTTGAGCTCTGTCAGATGTAATAAACAGCTCCTACTTCAGTGTTCATGAACTGGCTGTCTGAACTGCTTTGTTTCAAGACCGTTAGGCTTTCTGTTCCACGAGAAACTGGTATTTAAGCTTAAGTTAGTGGTTTATCTGTCATTTTCTAAGCAGATTTATTTGAAAGCGAGGCCTGCATTTCATATACGATGCAAAAGCTGTTTACCTCAGCAGTTAGCTTGTTTCTGCTTTATTACATAAGCAATAATGGGCTAAGAACACAGGTTTTATTGATGGTGTTATTGATGGTCTTTGCTCTGTATGGATTTGTTCAATTCCACTAGCAGCTCACCTGATTTAATGCAGGGCTGGTTTGATAATCTAGGTAATGGTCGAGAAATATAGACAGTGGCCTTTAGGGCTGTGTCTTGGCAAGAATCTGGTGATACGACACATACCGTGATAGAAAGTTCATGATTGTATATTGCATTTTTTAGACCAATTTTACTGCATGTTTTGATAATTTCACATAAATTTATTTAGTTAATAATTACAAAGTATGGATGAAAAAGCATGAAAAAAACAACAGAATTTAGATACAAATTGTACAAATTTGACCATGTTTACTTTTAGCTAAAAATGCGCTAAAAATGCAATAATTGTAAAAAGAGTTTTTTTGTATTAAATGGATTGACATGTATTTTCCAAACCGGCTTATATTTGATAGTTGATGCTTTAATGGATAAAGAAGGCTGTGCTGTTTAATTTGATGTGTGTCATGTCTGTAGGTTACTCGCTTCCTGAGTTATGAAGCCTAGAATACCAGCATGGAGCTGCCCAGAAACTGCAGCCTCGAACGCGTGAGCATCACGTTAAACGTCAATTGATAGTCAGTTGATACTATGTTTTTCAAAGTCGATACAGTTTTGTGAAATGTAATACCATGATACTAAAATGTATCAATATTTTCTGACACCCCTACTGGCCATTCTCCTGCACAATGCTGGGAAAGTTTAAGTTAGTACACTCACACACATCAAAAATTATAATTCGTATCATTTCAATGCATATTGTTTAGATCACTTCTTCTTCTTTATTGTTCTTTTTGATGCTTAAGACAGAAAGCCTGTATGTTCTAACCTCAGGCAGTCATTTCGCTTGTTTAACTGAGCTAAGCTCAACCACATCCCAAGTGTATAAGCTTTTGACATCAGCTTGGCTTTAGGGCATTGCTCAGTAAGGTCACCACTAAAGTTCAGAGTTAATTAAAGGATGGTTGCATGCGGAATCAATCTTTTACACTCTGATTCTGTCCTGGGAATTCCGTTCAAGGGAATTTGAGTCTTTACAATCCCCTTGATTTTTATAGTCAAGTGGGGTGTTCAGCTACTCCCACTGCAGATTACAGCTAGTTGAGCTGTTGAATACGCAATGAATGCTGGACTTGTGTTAATACAGTTCCAAGTTTAAGTATAGATGACTATAGCAAACTCAACACTTTGGGAGCCTGCCTGAGAACCTGAGAGTTCCCTTGACCCCTTAAGAGCTGTTTAGAGGTTGAGAGGGCTTAACACCATGACGACAAGCTGGAATGCCTTCAGAAGGAATTCTAGACCTGTCGTTCAAGCTCATGGCCAAGTATAAGCACAGTGAGGTGCCCTGCTTATGTTTTTCTAATGGCTTTTTAAGCCCATGTTTTTTAGTTACATGTCCAAAAAAAAGTGAACAAAGAAATGAGGCGGCTTTCTACGATCAACTTTTAACTTACCTACTTAACACTGTGTAGCTGTGGGGTTTCAATTCCCCAGCTAGGCAAGCCTAATCATATTATACCAGTTCTTTTAGTAAGAGAGATTTTACCACATACATCTACACTTGGTAGTCAAATGCGTCTTCAGGTAGTCGGACTGAATTGCTGTGTGGGGCGGAATATGCAAATATGCTTGTTGCACAGTAATTATTGCTGGTGTTTCATTTGTACCGGAGGGAGTTTTGACTGGCATGTGTCTTACGTTTGCACCGCTATAATGTGACTTCACACTTGCGTTTGTATGTGGCTTATCCAGATATTATCCTGATACTCAAGACACATGAAGTAACCAGTTATAAATGGGCTTGAGGTAACTCAGAGTTACTCTGAAGTCAATCTCTGTCCAAACATGTGTGTATATATAATTTTTTTTTAGGTTTTTGCCAAAGTTTATACCTCTGAAATGTTTTCCATCTGAAAACATTGTTTTTTGGTAACTGAAATAGAAACATTAGATAAATGTTCCCAAATGGAGATTTTTGAAAACTAATTTTCTGGCTTTTAGCGTTTTAGCGGAAAACTGAGCTCTATGAAAACACTGACATCACAGCGCATGCACATTTACCTGGCTGAATCTCAAATACCTTTTAATTCCTACATAAGTCATTAAACCACAATGTCTACACAAAGATTGCACTGAATTCCACCGAAGGTGACAGTACACTACAAGTGAGTAGTGAGCAATTTGGGATTAAAACTGTTTTCGCCTGTTTTAATGATGTTTTGATGTCTTTCTTAATGAGGTACTGTCACCTCCTGCACGCCTGGCGTGTTTATACAGGCATTTTTATCTGTGAGGATGGAAATATTTTCAATAACAGAGGGTGGGAAATGTGTGGACATTGCCTCAGTTGCTTTATCACATTAAGTTAAGTTTAAAATTTTTGGCAGTGTTGTTTTATTCATCACTATGTTTTCCCATCTCTCACCAGATGGACTTCCACGTAGTCACCTGTTAACATTAACGTCTAAATCCCTAAATAAAAAGCCAAAATGCATTCTGTCTTCTTCATGCTCCATCACCTTGACATACTTTTTATTATGTACAGTTTCACTCACTACCTTAGAAATAATTTCTCATTAATGTAGGAGTAGGGTGCCCTTCCAAAGTCACACACCTCCAATGAGAAACAGCATAGTTTGTTGCAAACATAGCTTCGTAATGAAGAGTGACTTGACTTGACTTTTTTATTGTGGTTTATAGAGGGACGATTTATAGCCAGTGCCTTAGGATCTGTTGTGTGTCGGTGTCCTGCTCATACTAAACAGGTGGACGATCTGATGCAGATGGAGGAGGTTGTTCCAGCAGCACATATCCAGCAGAAGCACCAGCTGTTCCAGCTTTTTAAACTGCCTCATTTTTTTACAGGCCATTCACTAATTTACTGCTCATGTTTCAAGCCTTGAAAAATTGACAAGCTCATGTTGTTCAAGTTACAGTTGGCCAACTGGCAGTTCCAAATTGGGTGGATAATTAGAATAAAATTATATACAGGGAAGCCTGAAAGTATTCATACCCCTGGTAATTTTTGACATTTTACTTTTATTCAACCAACATTGTTTTTTCGACTGGAAATGACCCAGAAGATAAGATGGTGTACAAGAGGCATCATTTTGAAAAAAAAAACAAAAAAACACAAAACAAAAACAAAAACACAAAATAAAAACATTTCTCAGCATTTATTTACATTTAAACAAAAATGACCAAAATGATTCATCCCCTTTGCAAACTGTCACAGTCGATGGGTTCTTTAACATTCAAAATAGTCCAAGCTGCTCTTAAGCATCCTATTTACCCTGATACGTTGGGAACAGCTGTTTTAATCAACTCAACAGTCATGGCTGAGACAAAGGAGCTCAATAAGGACCTGCAGCTGCACATTGTGGCTGCTCACAAGTCAGCAAAGAGCTATAAGGCCATATCTAAATGTTTTCAAGTTCCAGTTGCTACAGTGCAGAGTATGATTAAAAAATACAAGACGATCCACACTGTGGAAAATTTCAGAGGTCAGAAGCCAGTGACCCCTGTTCTGGCCAGGAGGAAAGTGAGAGAAGTGAAAAATACCCCTGGAGACATGCAAATAGCTGGTCATCAGTTATAGGAAGTGTTTGAGTGCTGTTAAAGCCAATAAAGGCTTTTCTAGTGATTGAGAAGTGTATGAATAATTTTGAACATTCATTTTTTGTTCAAAAGCTGAGAAAGATTTCTTTCACAATGGTGCCTCTTGTACATCATCTTATTGTCTTCTGGGAGATGCCTGTCTCACTTCCAGTCAAATTGCTGGTTGAATAAAAGTAACTTTACGTCAAAAATTGTCCAGAGGTATGTATAATTTTGGACGCACTGTGTACATATATATAAATTCACGAGCAAGTCACCTGAACAATTCCTAGTTAATATGAGAAACGTGGTGACAACACCAACGAACCAACTGATAAATTAGTTGTCAACTCATTTGGTCCATTTTAGTCAAGCAAGTCAATCAGTAACCCAATCAGTAACCCTTTTATACCAAATTAACTGCTCAGTTACAGTGAGTTACAATGATTGTGTGCAGTAGTCTTAGAAATACTACTGACTCTGTCTTACTGAAGTATTCAGGCCTGGAATAAACCCACACATTTAGGGACAAACGCATAATATCAGCAACCATTTTCAGGTTATTGCAGTATTATACTGTCTTTTTACTCTGATCTTCAGTATGCAGAGGGATTATTAATATAAATTAATATATTATATATTATATAATATATTAATATATTAATATAATGACATGATGTATTATTGACATCTGTAAAAATATGGAGAAAATTCCTGTATTTTTATGTATTGCAATTCATTAGTAAATTAGTAAATTAAGTAAATTACTAAACATGGATTATGTTGATGCTGTATTGATTTTGAAAATCGAGACATTTAATCAAGTCAAATCAACATTTATTTGTATAGCACTCTTCACAACTGAAGTTGTCACAGAGCAGCTTTACAGAAATCAAGAAATTAACAACAGATGAGAGATAGTTCCCGAAGTGAGCCAGCCAAAGGGCAACAGGGGCAAGGAAAATCTCCCTCAGAGCTGGAGGAAGAAACCTTAGGAGACCCATCCTACTCTGGTCAAACTACTTATACACAGTTTGGGGACACTGGACCCCTACACCTCGGTTATACTACACATTCGGTTATACTGAAGTAATGTTAGTTTGCTGGTGGACATAATAGTAACAGTATATTTGTACATAGTTGGTGATGGTGGGTGAGTAGCTAGTCCATGGCAGGGTGGGAAACCAGTAGCTGGAAGGTGTAAAGCCAAAATAAAGATGTATCAGGGGAGCTTGGGTTCCTTTCTCAGATGGGACAGAAGAGCTTGAGGTTAGGACCTAATCAGTTCAGGCCGGTGGGTCATCGTTAACTCAGAAAAGATACAGAATTAGTGAATTAGTTTGATGTTTAAAAAGAGAAAAGAGAATGTAAACATTTAGGAGGTGACAACCTACTTTTTGATGGACGATCACAGGATAAACAAGAATTTGTTCTCAGAAATGCTATGAAAAGCAATCAACTAAAATAAAAAAGCTCTCAAGACTTTAATACCCTTTTTCTTCTTTGAATTGTAGCTCTTGAATTTATCTTCAAATTCACATTTGGCAAAAGTGCTTTTCTTTCATTAAACACAAGTGATTTCAAAACAAATGTCAGCCTCTCAATCGGCCCTAGATCCTGAGAAGTTAATCCAAGCATTCCCAGCATTCCAAAGTTTCTAACTATAACCAATATCCTGCTTTAGTTTATATTACGGTGTTTAGATTGTTTTCTGACTACAGACATTTCCTGTTAAATTATTCTGAACAAAGCTGTCTCAAGGGGCCAAAATAACTATTGGTCCAAACTTCTGAAATGTTATATAAAGGGGTTAAAGTAATAATCGTCTGTTCAGACTTTGTTAGGGAAGTGTGTTCTGTGTGTAGTTCAGGCTTTGTGTATTGAAGTAGTTCAGAGTCTGTCCTGTCTGAACCCTTTATTGGTCACTCCACCCTTGCATGGTCCCCGATGATAATTATTCAAGTAAAGAAGGGGTTTCCACTGTGATTAAGGGCTTAGGAGTGTTCCACTAATCAGTATTTAGTGAGATTGCCTATCAGTCAGGCTGCGTTATTACACCCCTCTTTGTTTATGAGCTTCTGAGAATGCCTTTCAGGTGTGGAGGACAATCATCAATAATCTCTGTGCAAGATATATTATTTCTGGACCGGTAGTCTGGGAAATTATACAGTAAGGCCTTCTCCCCAGACCCTTAAATCACTGTGGGAAAGTTTGGTACTAGTGAGGGACCATAAGTCAGGCCGGAAAGTTGAGGTTTTCCATCTCAGTGTGCATCGATAAGAGACTGAGAAAGCCTCTTTAATCAGGTCTGTTATTGTGTGTTATTCTCAGGGTTTAGGTGAACTATTTAGGTATTGCTGTTTGAATTTTATAACTGCCCGACAGAAATGGAGGTTACTTTTTCTTTTTGGAAAAATAAGGTTCTATCTGCATTCTGAGCTGTTTTGAGATATTGGCTCTTTATAGTAACTTTGACATATATAGAGATTCCTTCTGTTTTCCAGATAAAGAGTCTAAAATGTTTCATTTGCATAATGTTGCGAATTTGTCACAGAATAAGAATTTATATGTATCTCAATTTTGACAGAAATGTCAGATAGAACCGTATAGTTTCACAGGGACAACTTGTCACTGCTCAGATATGATCTATATCATTTCTAGAGACGGATCTACAAGTTTCCTATGTGAGTTTGGTTTCTGTTTGTATAATTTGAAGGAACTCTAATTGTAAGCATCAGTAGGGTGCAAATGTCAAATACTCTACACTTGTACACTTATTTGTTATTAAGCAGGCAGTAATGTGTTAAAGTAGACTTTGCTGTGGCAGCATTTGGTTGTGTTCTCTCTCTCTCTCTCTCTCTCTCTCTCTCTCTCTCTCTCTCTCTCTCTCTGTGTCTTTCTGTGTCTCTTTCTCTCTTTCTTCTCCGTCCACTGACAAAGAACACAGAGCTAAATCCAATTTACCTCAAGTACACCTTCCAGCATTTCCTGCTCTAGCTACATGTCATTATCCAGAGAAAATCCTTTTTTGATTGTTTATTTGCTGTAGTCCGGTCAGAGATGTTATAATTGAGGAGGCCGGTTAGCTGAAATGATAGGCCTGTGGTGGTGTCTTAGAGCAAGAGGGTTGTGGTCAGTCACATATGCAATATGCCTGACCTTGAGCACTGCTGCGTTTCGCAGCACGCTCTGATAAAAAAAGGTCCCAAAGACTACACAGTTCCACTGAAAGTGAGACACATTCCAGCTCTGGTGTGGGAACCTTTTCTGAATGGGGGAGGAGATAGCATTAACATGAGAGAGTTGTTCTGCCCATCGATATGTGTTACTAAGCGTACGTGCTCTGACCCACGATTTGAAATATTTTTCCTGAGAATTCTGTTTTGCTTGGATACAGTATACAATCTGAGCATACTGTTAATATTGCTCGAAAATACCTCTTATTACCTCACTTACCTTCTATTATGCTCATGTTGTGTTTTAGGCTCCAAACACCCTAGCTGTAGAAGAAGAGTTTGTGATGAGGTGCCTGTGGTTAGGCTTTTTTTTTTCTTACCTTTTATTATTTTATCTATGTTTTATTTATTTAGGGTATTTAACCACTTGTAATGTTTGAATTTTCTAAATTCTAAATTTTCCTTATTAAAAGCTTATAATTGCATTATTATGCTATATTATTATCATGGCATTAGTGGTTAAATATCTGTTTTCATTTAGCACAATTATTTGTCCATTATTTGTCCCCAAAAATAGTTATCTTGACCTGTCTAATAAGTGATTTTAAAATAATCTTTATTTTGTGTATTTTGGTCCCGCCCATTTGGACTTTGGTCCAGTGCAACCTTATGGCAATATCACATTGCATCAGTGTTGACTGACCAATGCAAAGATTTAGCCTATGTGTCATTTTTAATAAAAAAACAAGCCTTTCCATTGTGCTCAAGTGTTTTAAGATAGAATGTAGCAGTTCTCATTATGGGTCCTTAACGTACTGTGTACACTGAAGGGATATAACGGTACACAGAGGTTACAGTCAGGCATTTTTGAGATTTAAACCTGTGACCTTTTGGTTGGCTCTGTTACCTGTAGGCTAATGTCCAGCTCCTATGTGTGATGAATATGAGTAAACAGTAACTGTATTATTAGTCTACTGTGTACCTTATTACCTTCATTATTGGCTATTCATTCTTAAACCTAAAGGTTTACTGAACTGTGACCTGCCCTGGCCTTCACATGGTTTACTTTACTGTCAAATACACTGTCACTGTCATGCAAAAACCTTGTACTTCAATTTTTACTGTTTGTCACTTGTTGTCAAATCTGTTTACTGACTTCCATTGCAAGTAAAGAGGGTTTTTTTTTTCGTTCCCTGTAAAGCCATTTTGGAGATCCACTGTTTCAAATGACATACTGGACATTTGAACTCTGAAGAATATGAAACAAACACTTGAAGTGCAAAATGCAGAAATAAGGTAGTTCCACCCAGCCTAAAGGAAAATTGAGCCATATTCAGGCCTTTTTATGATTCTTATCAAGGCTTATCTGTACATTCCACGAATCGTCGCTGTGCATCATAAACACAGGCTCAGTAACCCAGACTTGGCCTCAGATAAAGAGTGCTCATCCTCGGAGATTTAGAGCCGCTCTGTTTTTGATTATTACTGAGTTTTGTTGGGCCTCAGCTTTGTGATATGATTTTGGGAAAACAAGGAGTGGCTTAAGGGCAGCAAGGACAACCAGTATGTTTTCCAGGAATGTTTTTGAGGTGGGGGGCTTAGGCTCAGTTTAAATAAAGCAAATATTGACACATTTAATGTGCAATATTTTTCCAGCCCATTTTGCCTTGTACATGTGTACACAGCCTTGTACTTTAACTCTACATACAGCTGCTGTCAGTAGCAAGTGGCTTTGCGGGCTTGTCCGTGTTGACCCTCGGCGTTTGCAGATTGGTTGTTATTATAGCTGTTTGACCTTGTGTCACAAACCATAAACCTCATCCTGTTTTCTCAGAGCTACCAGAGAACTGGACAGACACCAAGGAAACCCTGGTGGAGGGCATGACCTTCAACCTACGACATTTGGGAATGACCCTTGTGGACCAGCCCAAAGGGGAGGATCTGTCAGCTGCTGCTGTGAAGAGGATTGTTGCGACAGTAAGTAAATCAACATGTAAATTTTTATTCAGTTCAAATTGAGTGAAGGAATGAACGGAAATGGGTTAAAAATAAATACACGGACATGTGACTGCAGCATGCAGCCATGCGATCACAATTTATAGAAAATGCAGTTGCATTACATTTCTGACAGGTTTGCCAGAAACATTAGACTATAGCGTGAGCTGCAATGATTGATTATTCTCATACTCACACTCAACAATATGTAGCTTTTGAAATGATACTTCATTAGAACATAGTGTCCTGTAAAATATTTAATGGGGATAGAACCTTTTCTACTAGCGCCCTGTCTAGGGTTGTTTCCCGCCCTTGCGTTCAGAGTTGCCGGCTGGGCACCGGCTCACCCGTGACCCTATTCAGGAATGAGCGGTCCAGAAAATTGATGGATGGATGGATGGATAGAACCTTTTCTTCTTGCTGAAGTAACATGAAAAGTGAAATAACAGAAAAATGAAGCAAAAACACAGTCTGGTAGTTGGTTTGTGCTGTATAATGTATGAATTTACACAATAATAGTTGGCTTGCCAATGAATCTCAGAAAAAAGAGGCCTGTAAGCAGCACTGGAACAGATTCTGTCCACCTGTCCCTACATACAATATATGTAACCATGTGTGTATCTAATACTAATCATTTACATTTATGGCGTTTAGCAGAAATCATTTGGAAATCACATGCGGAATCATTTATAATTAAGTGAAATGACTTTGAATGCACTGTTAGAATCATGTAGACCAGTGGTTCCCAACCCCCGGGCCGCAAAATATCCCCCCACACACACACATACCCCCGTCGCGTGGTCGAGAAGAGAGGAGTAGAGCTCGTGAGCAATTGTTTGTCTTTAAAAAAATAAGAAACAGGATGGAGACAGGAGAAACACACACACATACACACACACACACACACACACACACACACACACACACACTCACACACACACACACACACACACACACACACTTGATGATTTCTCCCTGCACAAAACCCCAGATCCACATTGTGCTGATCCTGTCTGAAGAAGATCCTTGAGGAACGAATCATGGTTAATCATGAGTGATATGCATACTGCAAGCATCTTATGTATGTACAGAATATCCACGACCTTCCATGACTCAGAAAGCTGCTGAGGAAACATTTATCTATTGAGGTCAAAGTGACTCTTTCAGGGTGCGAAAACATCCTGTTGTTACAGTGCCATTGGCTTGGAGGGCCTCGTCTGATATTCCTGGTTTGGGTATTAAAATTCCCAGCCTCATCCATTTTTCAATTACCGTGAGACCCATCATACTCTCCAGAGTTGCCGTCTCACACTTAAAAGTCTCTGAGCTACTTTTTTTCTCATGGATTTTCTGATTTGACTCTGGCTCCAGTCAGAACTATTTAGACTTTGTTTTTATTCAGCCGGAGTTTTTGACCTGACTGCACTTTTCTAAATTCATCATTTTAGCCAGGCATCAAACCTCCAGCATTTTTCAACCAATTAAATGGTAAAACATTTTTTTTCCAGACTCAGTGTTCATTTGACTCAACTACTTTTTACCCAAAGAGGACGAGGCCCATAGAAAACATGGTAGAGGCCCATAGCAAGTATATTAATGTTGATCTAAGGATGTTAGACGAGGCCCGTAACCAGTGTCATTACACGGTGGTGGGGTTATTGTTGGATGAGGCCCATAGCAGGCAAGTTCTAAACCTGTGATTTAAGCAAATGCAACACTAAGCAGTGCATCTACATGTTTCCAAAGAGTCACTGTTGGCCATTGTACAGGAGCACGATCATTGCTTGCTCATGGGACTAATGTTATGCAATTTGGGTGGAGTCTATCCATTCCAAGACTCACCCATGATTATGCGATGAACAGAACCTCCAAAACCCCCACGGAGCATGGAAAAAGGAGGTGGGGACAATGGCTTTCTGGTTTTGACCTTTAGAAATGAAAGAAGCTCAGCATAAATGTAAGGTTCTCTCCCTAGAACTGCACATCCTCTCCAAGAGCCATTTAGGAATCATCATTTTTAAGACCACCAGATGTTTAAGCATTTTATTAGGGCTCTGCACCTGGAATTTCTGAACTCATTAATCAGCATAATGAACACACGTTTCATCTTTCTATTGACGTGACAAGTAGCCTGCTTAGATCAGTGACCCTTTATGCATCGGTACTAAAGACCATGTTTGTAGCTGTTTTTCTATCTTGTATCCATCACTATGCTGCTAGTTCTCAAGCACTCCTTCTTTTTTCCTTCTGATTCCTAGGCTAAAGCCAGTGGAAGAAAGCTTCCCAAGGTGGCCCTGAAGGTCACGCCTCAGGGAATCATCCTTTATGACAGTGTGTCTAATCAGCTGATAGAGAGTGTCTCCATATACAGGTAATGCTCTCTCCAACTCTATGTAAACACCACCTCGTTCTCGTAAAGCCTCAAATGACCAAGCCATGAGCCTTTATTATAAGAGTGGAGGTATTAGACAGTGTTCTGCCCTTGTGGTCAAACCATTTCTTTAAAAAGAAAAGTGGAAGAACCCGAACCCTCAGCACACACTGGTATTCAGGCAAGTACAAGGTACAAATAGTTTATGATTATTTTGGTCCTGTGGTCACAACCAAGTGGATCTCTGCCATAAATATGCTTCAAATTTGAGTGTGCTGCCGAGTCCCACACACTGTACACACCGACTAAAGGAATAGTTTGAGGGAAAAATCTAATTTAAGCAACTTGTTCCTTGTTTCCTGCCAACAAGAATCGAGCAGCCGTGACCTTAGTCTGAGCTATGTTTCTATAGTTTTGCACTGAACTTTCATTGCACCCCATCAATTTGCATTATGCAGACTGCAAAACGCATAGACTTTACTCAAGATGCTTCAAATATTAATATATAATATACATTTAAAAGCACCATTTTTAAACTCATTTTTAATGTATATTTTATGATGTATTTCTTAAACTCCAGCAAAGAAGAATGTTTAGACTTTGCCTGCAGTTATAACCCGGTTGAAGTAAATGTCATATTGCCTGAATTGCTAAATTGCTCAATTTTAGAAATGTGATATGAAGTCATTATATAAGATGTACAGTACTGAGCAAAGGCTTTAGATACTGGTGAAAATTAGAATGAAAAAGATTCTTATATTGTTTGTTATAATATTAATAGTAATATTGAAGTAAATACAAATAACATTTATACACAAAATAGTTTTATATCACTGTGTTCATTCAGATGCCTCCAAAGCTCTCGTCATGACAGACTAGTATTATTTATAATGGGCCCTATTTTTGGACTAATATTTGCTTGGACTGATAATGGCTGCTTGTGGCTATTATTATTATTATTATTATTATTATTATTATTATTATTATTATTATTATTATTATTATTATTATTATTATTGTTGTTGTTTTTGTTGCTGTTGTTGTTGTTGTTGTTGTTGTTTTTGTTATTAATAAATCATATGCCTAAAACCTCATGCACCCTAGCACATGAAAATATCTACATGAAAAAAATATTGTAATTCCCATATGTAATATTTAATATGTAATATGTAATATGTAATATCCATACTTCTGAATACTCTATCATTACTTTGCTTTGACCTGTTTGTGACCTCCTTTCCAGAATATCGTATTGTACAGCAGACAAATTGCATGACAAGGTGTTTGCATATATTGCCCAGAATCAGCTAAATGAAACACTGGAGTGTCATGCCTTTCTATGTGCCAAGAGGAAAGTGGTGAGTATATTTTACTGCATTTATTCAGAAATTGATATGTTATACTAAGAGATGTGGCTTTAATTTACTGTGATTTTTATTTATTTATTTATTTATTTATTTATTTTAAATGTGAGAGCACAATTCATGCTGCACTCACAGATTTAATTTATTCCCATGTGAAATATAAATGTGCTCTCTCAAATCTTTGCGCTTGCGCTCTGATAATCCCAGTATAATTTTGACAGCCTAAATCACTGTATCAGAGCCTAAAGTTAATAAACTGATGTCATAATAAAGTGTTTTGGAACACACAAGCAAATAATGACAGATTGTGAAAATGCACCCCATGAAAACAGAATGATTAATTAAAAAGAATTAATAATTTATGAAGATATATGATGTGTGGTTTGGAGACTGTGGCTCTGTCTAAAAGACAGGAGGCTGAGCTGGAGGTGTCGGAGATGAAGATGCTGAGATTTTCTTTGGGAGCGATGAGGATGGACTGGATTACAAATGAGCAGATCAGAGGGACAGTGAAGGTGGAGCAGTTTGGAGATAAAGCCAGAGAGGCCAGGTTGAGATGGTTTGGACATGTGTTGAGGAGGAATAGTGGATATATATCGGACAAAGAATGATGGAGATGGAGCTGGAGAAAAGGAAGACCTCAGAGAGGGTTATGGATGTAGTGAAGGTGGACATGGAGATGGTTGGTGTAACAGTAGAGGAGGTAGGGGATAGGGCAAGATGGAGGCAGATGATCCACTGTGGTGACCTCTAAAGGGAGCAGCCGAAAGGAGGAGAAGAAGAAGAAGAAGAATTGATTAATGAAGATATTTAAAACTGTGGTGCAGAGCAACACAACTCAACAGAACACTGATCCATTTTAAAGCAAGTAACCGGTGGCAGGAGGGAGCAGATCATTGTGGTTTTCCCAACTAATGAGTAAGTTGGAATTTCATGGGTCAAAGGCAGTTACCAGCTTCTCATTGGCTGAAGCTTTGTTGCACTTATGCAAGCGAGCAGGAGAAATTTCAACGTACAAGAACACATCAGTTGAACTTCAGCGGGTTTTATCTGAGAGCACGCTCAGTTTCGTACAAGACAAAAGCCAGTCTGAGCAAGAGCACACTTATATCTTACTTGTGTACAAATGAAATCTGTGAGTGTGGCGTGAATTGTGCTCTCGCATTACAAAAAAAAAGGTTTTTGTCTTTTGGCAGTAAGTTAACTCCGTACAGAGAATGTCAGAGCAGTAACAACTGCAGTAACACAAACAATAAAGAGGGAAACAATGCAATCATCAGACTCTTGTAATCTATAATAGCTGGACAAAACTGTCTGTTATTACTTTGTTTAGTTGTGCGCTGCACTTCTGTTTGTGACTGAAATGAACATCCGCGATAAGAATGTTTAGTCCAGCTGGCGACATTATGTCTCCAGTGTGATAAGACCTTCTGGCTGAAAAGGGTAAAATGTTAATGTTTTTATCCAACCACTATCTAACCTCTGAGGAGCAGGATGTTGGGGTGAAATAGTTTGCTTGTATTATTTGTAGCCAAATTGCCAAGTGCTTTTAAGAGCACACACATCTAATTCCATTCAATTTTCAGTAAATGTCATTTTATTGTGAAGGGGTAGATTGTGTTATTAGACTTTTTATTATTTAACTGTAATAAGAGTTTAGTGTTAAAATATTATTGATTTTCTTTTTTATTATTACTTTTTTATTATTACTTCATTGTGTCTTTTCATCACTGGCTGCACCAATTGCAAATTCATTGGTCAGTTCTGACTTCAGATGTTTTTAAAGACTGACCTACTGATTCCAATTTTGGTCAATACTGATTTTAATAGACAACATACACAAATACTAAAATTCTCACATAAAATATAATATTGTTTTTAATGTAAAATGATCAAATCCCGTAAATAAAGTGCACTGTTGTAAAGGACAAACCGTTTCTTCTTACAAACCAACTTAAACGAAGTGCAGTAGTTATTTATGTATTGATTCGTATCAGGTTTCTGTCCAGTGCTGTGAGTTTTCTGATCTTCTTCGTGATTTCTTTCCACCACTGAAGTTATCAGAGGCTGCTGGCTTGTGGCTGACTCCGCACTTTTATTAACTGTAGCCTCTTTGCAGGCTTCCTCTTCAAGTTGGGTTTATTCATTGGGGTGACTGTGTTTACAAGGCTCTGTTTTATAACTGGAAATTGCGAGCTGACTTTATGCCTCGCTGCCCACTGTGTCTCACAGGGCAGTTAAGCGATGACTGTCTCTGTAACTGAATCACAAAGGTAACAGTACATCCTGATACTGCCAAGATACACTTCTGAAAATGACTGTTTAAATATGTTTTCTTTAGCCATCAGCATTTTCATCCAATAGCATAGAAGACTAGATTACTACCCTTTGATTCAGACATGGCTGGTTGTCTTCCTGTCTAAGAAGTCTGTATAAGTAGGCAGCCTAAGTGTCTTATTAAATCTGTCGCTTTATTAAATATTTGGAGATTGTCTCTCCGTGGCATTGCAGGTATTATAAATTATGAATTTGTTGCCATCTTTACTCTCACCTACATAATATATACTCTCATACATTATAGTATATAATGTATCCTCGTTGTCCTGCACATCATATCCATAATGTAAATTTTACAGTGGATGTAAAACCTTCTTGACTTTCAGTGGAAGTCCATTTTTTTTGCCATTTTTCCAGTTTTTCACCCCTACTAATTTACATATGCTAATCACTCATCCCCCTAAGTAGCCTCCCACATTACATGCCCTGCTCCAAACACTAGGGGGGGAGAAATTGTCCACATGTTTTCTCTGAGCCATGTGACATAGCCTACCGCCTCTTTTCGAACTGCCCCCATTTGTATCGTGGCCGGGCAGCCATCTCACTTGGAGGAGAACGCCGGATCCCCGGTTCTGACACAATGAAGAGGAGACACCCGTGTCGACCAGCAGTGCACTTGTGAGATGTGGGAGGAGCGCCATATACCCACCCCCCGAGGGAGAGCAGTCCAATTTCTCTCCCTCTGGACCCTGGCTGCCGATGGTGAGCAGCATGAACCTGGATTTGAACCAGCGACCCCAGGATCATAGTGGGAGCACCTTAGCTCCTTAGAGGGAGCTACACCACTCGGGGCACATGACATTTTTTTTTATCTCGCTTTATTTTAAATGAAAAAATGGCATAAATGCAGGTACAGAGACAGTGAAACAATATTTTGTTTCATATATTATATAAGTTAAAAAAGGGGCTGGAATGTGATTCCAGGAGTATGATTCAGGATTTTGTCAGGGTTATTGGGCACAGGTGTTCCTGAAATTGGCTTCTCGGGTATGAACTCTTTCCCAAAGAAAATGCTGTGAAATTTATTGTCAGTAAATTGTTGTGGATGTGACAGGCTGATAAAACACTGCCAGTTTATTAGTACTATGTCAAAGGCTTAACAGTGTGAAGTGTTGTTAGAGTCCTGCTTTTTCACTGTCCCCTCACCCTCTCTTACCCTCTCAGGCCCAGGCTGTAACACTGACTGTAGCTCAAGCCTTCAGAGTGGCCTTCGAGTTCTGGCAACATGCCAAAGAAGGTATGGTGTCTGTTAAGAGCTGCTATTAGCTGTCTCCACCTTGAGTAGCAGTGCTATATGTCCAGCTGAGAGGATCTTAGACTGAAGTGGGATCTCATTTATCAGCCTGATTGGACAGGTCAGAAGCCACAGAGTCCAAGGGAGTCTTTGAGGGGAAAGTACACGGTCACTTTTGATTTTTTAATGGAGCTAGTGAAACCACTGCTCTTTAGTTTTCATAATGTATTGCTATTTGGTTATTTTTTTGTCCCAATTCATTTGGATGTGCTGAGAAAGAGCAAGGTTCCCAGCTATGATACAGTGGCTAACAGACACCGTGCCAAGCAGCATTGCGCTGGGTGTGATGTGGGGAGAGAGTGTTATCTAGCATGACCAGTTTTGCTCTCTTGGACTCCAGCTGCCGATGGCATGCAGCATGACTCCGGATTCTAACCTACGACCCCCTGAATGTGGAGACTTTTTCTAAATGAAAGACCTGCTTAAAAATCAGTAGAGGTTTAAAGATCAGAATCTTTAAAGTTCAGAATTCACAGTTCAGAATTCAGTTTGACGTGATGCAGGGTATGATGATTCAATACATGTACATTGCAAAAAGAAGGAGTGGACAAAAATGCCATATGTTTGTGCCATAAAATAAGATGGCATGAGTTGTATTTAAACATCTCATTTTAATGACCTAATGTTTGCTGTCTTGTGTCTCATCATTGGCTTCAATAATCATTACGTTTCAATGAGTGTGTTTTATTTTATAGAGCAACAAGTAAAGTCTGCAGAGATTAGTAATGATACAAAACCAGACACATCAGACAGTGTGGTCAGTCCAAAAGGAACAGGTAATAAACATACACCCATTCATACATACACTAAATGGACAAATGTTTTGGGACACCTGCTTATTTGTTGTTTCTTCTGAAGTCAAGGGTATTAAAAGAGTTTATTGTGCTTTGCTTGGAGCACCTGTCTCTACTGTCCAGGAAAGCTAGATACTGCAGCATTGCTGTATTGCTCTGCAGGGACAAGAAAAGCTGTTTGTGTGCAGTTGCACAGCTGTGTCAGCAATGGGTGCAAATTAAAGTAGCCGAATGCCTTCGTTAGAAGGTGGTGTCCACAAACATTTGTGGACACCATATGTAGTGTATATGCATGTGCTATAATGCAGAAATGCTACTTGTTCAGGTCAAGCAGTAAGCAGTTTATACTGGGACTGGATTTGTAAAGCGTCCAGTGCCAAAGAATGTTTTCATAAATGTTATTTCCACATTAAAATACCAGCTAAATCAAGCACAGACAAAAATGCAGATATTTCTATCCACCACTTCTCATTGAACGCCCCATTGCTGTTCATAAGGAAGGTTGTTGTCTTGCTTTTCTAAGATTCAGTGAAACTCATTCTCTGTATTATTTTGCAAGTTGCAAAAAGACAAAAAAATATGCTTAAAGGGGATTTTTTCCAAAAAGGGGATTTTTTTTTCATTTGTTAGTCATTTGCCGTGGTTTGATGTGAGAAGTACTTTGTGAAAAAGTCAGAATAGTGCCATGTAGTAGTGATAGTAACCAGCCGATTAAGACTTCCTAATCCTATAGAAATATGTAATCTGTAATGCCTGTTTCCAGAGATATTATTTTGTTAGTATTGTGACAGTTTTGAAGAGTGTGATTTTCCACCTTTGTGTTCTTCTGCAGCAGCAGATCCCATGATATAGATTAGAACCACAGTGATAATAAACCTACAGAAAGAGCAGTTCAATATAATCACTTTGAGGATGACTTTGAGGAAGTTATATAAAAAAGAGGTGGATTTTGCCTTAACAGCAGTGTTATGAACGCAGGACAAAAAGTTCGGCAGTGTGATTAAACACCACATGACCTGTGAGTCTGTGTCTGCATCTGTGATTGAAGCAGCTAACTTGCACAAATCCACGCGTCTGTTCTTACCATTCTATGAAGGGAGATCAATTCAAGAACACCATTACCCAGAGAAATTACTTCGCTCCGGCGAATTAGTAACATTTGCTTTGGAGATATTTACAGTACAGCGAACTATCTTCGTACCAGAGAGCCTCAAGTGCGTGCCACGTCCAATTCACCGGAGCATAACAGAGTCATTTCATTCATTGCAAGGGAAACCCCACAACATCCTTATCTAGTGTGTTGGTTTTCTCACAAAACAGTAAGAGCAGACGTGGATTTTAAGTGTAAGTTTGCTGCTTCAGTCAGAGGAGCAGCACCTCCTCATTGGAAGGAGGTGGATAGACAGGTCATGTGGGGTTTAATCACACTGAGCTTTTTGTGTTGTCCTGTAACTGCTGTTTGAGAGAATCCTCCTCTTCTTTATATAACATTAGACCCCCTTGAAGTGATTATATTTTTCTGTATTTCTATCACTATTACTGTGACAGTCATTTTTAAAGGACATTCAAAGTCATTTTTCATTTGTTTTCGCAATTTTGACAAACATTTATCACAATTCTTTCACAGTCGTTACATAGAAAAATCCAGATGTGTGTAGGTGCACTGCTGGTTTGGAAAGTACATAAAATGGCTATATTATATATTTCATTCAAAATGAGCTTTTGCTTGCTGTACCAAAAAACCTAGGATTCCCAGAACCAGGCGTTCCAAAACACCAACATTTCATATATATGATTGTATATGTTGCCTGTCCAGATGCGTTTGACAACTACATAAAGCACATTATCACATCATAACATCAGACTGAAAGTCTATGTCTATTTCATAACACCTTAAGGTTTGCCAATAGTAGCTGTTAACATTAGGAACTCTTTGAATCAATGGAAAACACGTGTTTGCTGAAATAATGGACTGGAATGTCTCTTTTCTAATGTTTGCCCTGTTCTGACTCTAGATGCAGCGACAGGAAACCTGTTGGATATTGATGACAGTCCCATGGTTGTTGTGGAAAATATTGACAACCAGGAAACCCACGTGGATAACCACCGTGAATCTGAGAACAACAACATTATCTGGGTAATATGCACACTCGTTTGTTTTACACAGTGTGTTTCAGGGACACCTGACATGCTTTACTGTTATGGTAAAGAACTACTGTAATACTACAGGAATTTAAAGAATTTGGTTTTCTTCTATGTACAAGAGCCACTTCTGTAAATGATGAGCAGGTGGGAAGAAACATTTAACAGAATCCAATATATTGTAGGCTCTATAATCCTAACAACAAATGAATAAAGGCTGTTTGAACAGTGCCATTAGAAGAAAAAGGATTAGTTCCATAAAGAACCATTTTTAGAGCAATGTGTGTGGAGAGTGTGAAGACCTTTACATTTCTTTAATCCTTTTAAAAACGTTACCAACGTGATTATTTGATGGTATCACTAAAAGTACCCTTTGTAGAACCTTTTTTAAAGGCTGGTTCACTGGAACTGCACGCCAGTCAGCTATTACATTACATTAGTTTCTACATTATCAGCTCCACTGACCAATTTGGAGAACTTTTGTAGTTCTATAATTATAGTTCCATCTGTGTCTCTCCTTACATCGCTAGTCTCCTTTCACCCTGTTCTTCAATTGTCAGGACCCCACAGGTACAAGAACTATGCGAGTGCTGGGTCCTTCTCAGCACTGCAGTGACACTGCCATGGTGGTGGTGTGTTGATGTGTGTCAGTCTGTTACAACTGGATCAGACACAGCACTGGATGGAGAATACCCAACTACCCTGAAATATCTGTCCAGCAGCATGTAGGCAGTGTCCTGTGAGCACTGATGAAGCACTAGAGGATGACCAACACAAACTGTACAGCAACAGATGAGCTTCTGTCTCTGACTTAACATCTACAAGGTGGAGCAACTAGGTAGGAGTGTCTGATAGAGTGGGCAGTGAGTGGACACAGTGTTTCAACACTCCAGCAGCACTGCTGTGGCTGATCACACACAACACACCACCAGTGTCACTGCAATGCTGAGAATGACCCCACCACCCATGTTTTTTTGAAGTGTATTATAAGATACTTCATTACTGTCATACTGTAGATGTTTTACACATCACAATGAAATTGTTTCTGTTACTGCAGTTATTTTTCATGATGGTAACAATGTTTTTAGTAACCAGATGTGAAGAAAACTGTTGTTCTGCATTAACAGATTCAGCTTGTTTCATATCATTTTCTCTGCAGGAGTTAGATGATGGTCTGGATGAAGCCTTTTCAAGGTAAAACCACATGGTTTCAAGGAAATACATGCACTCGTAACATGCTGTCTCTATGTAATCTGCTCTCAGTATCCTCACTATCTTCCTCCTCCTAGACCTCGGAAGTGTCCTCGAGCAGCATAACAGAATGAAAAGAGCATTCCGATAAACGTACGCAAATTGCCCTGATTTCTGACTACAGTGTGAGAATGGCGCCTTTGATGGACTTGAGGAGAACTTGAATGGAAAGGTCACTTGTGAAATGATGTGTCTGAGCTGATGCTGCGTAGTCTCTTGAGGCCGTTGGCTAATCAGCTCAAGTGAACCAAACTGTGACGTGTTTGTCAATGACTGCAGCAGATTTTCCCTCAGAGTAAAGGCCTGCTTAGTGGACCACTCAGTCTTTAACAAAGGGCTCTCTAACTTGTATGCAGTGAATGTTTAGGAGAGGCTATGAGAGTTTAGGAGAGTTCGCAGTTGTTTGAAGTAGAAACCAACACAAGGAGTACAGACAAACAAAATCCGTCCAAAATGGCATTGATTGTGGAATTTCTGGAAAAGTACACACACAAGGAACAATCAGTAGTATCCAGCTGCAGATCTGCAGTACAGCATCCTCAGCCCCTCACTGTCAGACCCACACTATCATTATCGTAGAAGTACGCCTCTAGTGGTTCATATCAGATTTGCAGTCACACTTTCCTGCCCCAACGAGAGAACTGTAAGCCTTTCTAAGTACCACTGTGAACACATGACATAGTCATGGTGCTTTCAAGTGCAAAGTGGGGCCATGGTTTTGTACGAGGGGGAGCCTGTTAACCTAACATGCATGTTCACGTGTTTTCATAACAGATAAAGAGAATGGTTGCGTTGTACTTCATTAGTTTGCAGGTATATATTTTTTTGGTCTATTTGCAAGACAATCAAAAAATCCACCATTTGAACAAAATCAGATATTTCATTTGTGCTCAAATAACAAAGAAAAGGTGTCTAAATTTACTATGAGCATAAATGAATAAAACATTATCCTGTCTTTGAGTACCAGAGGTTAACTAACAAAGTCCTTTTTTTTATATATAAAAATGGTTATTAAATAATCGTTTAGATATCATTTGCGTGTTTCTGAAACGCAGATCGTTAACAGGGATATCCGGGGCTGACGGTGAGGGGCTGAGAGTGCTATACTGTGGGTCCAAATGGATTAACAAATGGATCTGTTCATTCTGAATGTCAGATAATGGTCAAATTAAAGACAGACATTCCATCTTCTGAAATGGTGTCCGACTCCTGCAGGTTCAGTTTCATGTTCGTTCTCCTGTGACTATGTTCAGTCTTCTAATTTAGGTAGAAAAGAAACATCTCCCTAAATATTTATGAGGTCTGTTAACTCTCTATCCCTCACTGTTGACACCCATTTCCCTTTTTTTCTCCACGTGCACTTTCTGAACAAAGTTGAGTTGCCAGAATTAAAAATCAGATTCTTTCACCTGCCTTTGAATATTGTTGCTGTAAAAACAAATCTTTTAAAAAGAGGTGGGTAGAACCAAGTCTTCACCGATTCTTTATTGTACTTCTGCTGTTTATTAGTTTTTCCCCCAGATCTGTTTTTCTCACTTATATTGTGTTTCTGATTCCTTTTTGGTTTCAGGTGCACAGATCTTGCTTTCCAGATTTAATATTTTATAAGTGCACCACAAAGAGCAGACTCTAAGCAGTCAGGGAATGTAGGAACCATATTTCATTCCTGTACTATCACAAACATTTATAACCTCGAGGAACTTTGAGGCACTAATGAGTTGGTTGAAGGTTAATCCAAATATTTGGTCTGTCTTTTGAATCTTAATGTAAGAGTCGTTTGTTAAATCATAATTGGATTTGTAACAGATTAAAGAAACAAATACTTTTATACTTTATATTTTTAGATAAAATGCCTTTCTTGTCCAGGCTTTTTGTGATTTTGTGAGAGAAATCTGAGACGTGGAAAATCGTGTCTTATCTTTGGACATTGCATTAATTAATAACTGTTTGTTTTCTGATATATTTGCCAAATGTGATTTTACTGTCTCCTGTTAATGTGATGCATGCTCGTGCTGAGTGTAAGTAATACATCATTTGATGACTGTACATGTGTGGTAAATTCAGTGAGTAAAATCCCTTTGGCAGTGACTTCTATTGGTAGAGGACCAGTTTCTACAGGCCTTTATATGTTGTGTACAGTGAACCGTGTACGTTTTTGTGATGGCGTTACTCCTTTGTTTCTAAATTTATTTACATTTTTGAATGAGAAGGAGCAACACATCTATGCATCACTAAAGCTCCTGTCTGCTTTACTCTCTCTGTCTTTAGCTGCAGTTTGGATAGCTTTGAATACTCTCCAGGTAATGAACGGTGGTCCAGTCTTAACCATCCCAGTCTCAGCTCACCCTTTCACCAATTGCATAATCCTTCCTTTTTTGTTAGTCATATAGTGTCATCCCAATGAATATTCCTCATCCTCCCCCTAAACTTCAATTTGTTGATTTACATTTGCTGAATCGTTTATACACTAAACAAGTGCATCATTTAGTAGTGCAAATTAATTTCATTTGGTTCCACATTGTTGTCCCTTTCTGTAATAGAGCTGCACAGCATAGATAAAATATCCAATTATGATTCTATTATTATGTGATTCACATTACAGTATATTAAGGCAAGACACTACAGGTAAACAAACTATGTAGTTGATCACTGATATCACTGATACCATTTTTTATTTCATAGTTAACAGATTAATTATATATATATATATAGTTTTATTGAGGATGCTTTATTTTAAATATAATATATATATATATATATATATAATATATTCAAACTCAATGACATATTCAAATCATTTGCGACTGGATCTATGAATTTTTTTAAGATGCACTAGTATACAATTTATCATTATCCAAAAAATGATTAATTAGCCCAGATTAGTCGTTTTTGTCTGCAGTGCCTGTAAGTGTCTTTCACAGTTCTAAGGTAGTTAAAGACAGACCTGCCATATTTTCACCAAAGACACATCATGTCAGATCATGTAGGTGCCACAAACAACAGTAAATAAGGGGAATCTTGGGTTGGTCAGGATACTTCCAGCACAGTAGAAAATCGTGATTGGGGTCTTCAGATCAATTAACAGATTTATTGTGTATTGTGCAGCCCTACTCTGTGGCAAAGTCATCTGTCCACTTGCATCATTTTTGACGTCTCTTGTTTTTATTTATAACTCACCAGCTTGAACTTTTTTTGTTCCTCTAAAAGAGAGCTGACAGGTCTTATCCACACATGTCTAGTGTGGCTGCAGCTTTTCATTCCATCCCTAAAACAAATTACTCACTTGAGGACTGAGAATAGCTGATTAAACTAGTGGAATCAGCTTCTTCTACTAGATTGGAATAAAAGCTGCAGAAACATCAGCACTTTATGGATAAGATTGGGTTTGTCTCTTCCAGATCAAGCTGTGAAGGAATAGTTGTAGTGTTGCCGAGTGTCTGTCTTACTTCAGATATGGAGTAGCCATTAATAGTAGATATCTGACCTCAGAGGGGTTTGTTTGATCACAGAACAGTAAATTATTCAGTTACATCTGAAAATCGCAAACAAATAAATTGTAAAGGAAAAAAAGGTTTATTTACACCGAATTGGATCCTTATATTTGAAAATAGTGTAGGCAGGCAATCATCCTTAAACTACTCACAGCTCTACCCCACTGGAAGAAATGCATAGTTAAAATGACATCACAGTCTGCAGTTTCAGAAAACATTTCCTACAGATTGCATTCTTTTTTTTGTCCCTCCAGTATCCCATCCAGCTTCCAGATGTAACATCTCTGATTCCTTACATTCCTTATTAACAGTAGTTAATAACATAGCAATAACAGTGATATCTGTTGACAATGGCCATTATTGCTTTTCTCTCTGTCCCTCTGTGATTTGTGATGCTGGTAGTCCTTGTCCTTTATAGTTCTACTACTAAATTTTGTCCTTTGTTTCACACCTGTCTCTCTCCCTCTGCCCAGGCTTGCCGAGTCCCGTACTAACCCCCAGGTCATGGACATTGGGCTGACCCCTCTGGGCTACAATGTGGACCCCGAAAACGACAAAGCCAATGGTAACACACCCAGCACTGACAACCTTTTTTGCCTTTGAGAGCAGATTGCAACACTACTGCAGTGGAATCTGTTGAAGATGGTAGAGGTTCAAGTAAAAGTGGCCACACTAAACTGGACTCTCCACTCCATCCAGCCATCTACACTGAGGCAAACCCTCAAACACCAAAGCAATATAGTCTGTTTCTTAGAACTTGGTCAACGCTAGAGCTACACTACATGTCCAAAAGCTTATAGACACCTGCTAGTCCAATATTTCTTCTGAAAGGGAGATTATTATTATTAGGGATTGTATCCCCTTTGCTGCAGTAAGTGCCTCTACTGGGAAGACTTTACAGCCATAAGGGCACTAGTGAAGTTGGGTGATTAGGTCACAAGTGATCACAAGTGAGCCACCCAATGCTGGGTGGCTTTGTATCTATTGTTTTAGAGCAGGGGTGGGGAACTGAGTCCAGCAGAGTTTGCTAATATTCCTTCTCCAACACACCAAGTGCACTTGGTAATTAGCAGAATCAGGTGTGCTTGAGTGGCAATCCAGGAGGAATCCAGCTCTCCAGGACTGTAGAACCTTACCCCTGCTTTAGAGCCTCCCGTTCTATCTAAAATGCTTTACTACAGAGATTCTGATGACACAAGCTGTGTGCAGTTAGACGCCTTTGCCATCACTGGGTACACCTTCAAATAGCATAACTCACTAATTGTTAATAATCATAAGGGTTGTCTGGATACTTTTGGACATGTTGTGTCCTGGTCTTATTTGTGGTCTTATTTTCACTTGTATGGATCAGTATTACTTTTATGTAGCAGTATTTCCTTTCTAACGCTGAGAGCTACACTATTGGTCAGATGTTTTGAAAACACTTGCCTCTGATGTGAGTGATGAGTGATGTATGATTAAATGATGTACTGTAATGATCTGTTCATGTGTTTATTAGCTCATCTTCCTAATGATTTGATCAACAATTTTGAATTGTGATCTTATTATATGGGAATCTTCTACAGTTCCATTCATTATTACAAACATAATTCTCCAAAGCTTTGATCTGTAATGTATTTTATTATCTCACTATAACCAGCATTTTAAAATGTATGAAATTGAAATAATTTCTTGCATTAATTGTAAACATTTACAGATTTGTGACATTTTCCATGATGCATTTTTAGAGCAGCCAGATGGGCATATCATCACTGTCCATCACTGTTTTTCTTATATATATTTTGTTTAATCAAATTCTATTTTTCCACATTTAACCAGAGCAGCTCCTCTTTATATTGTAGTAGTGTACTGGGTAAGTCACAATTCTGAATCACAATCATAGCATTATAGATTGGTAATAAAATAGCATTTACATTTATTCATATGTGAAATTTAATTTCTAGAGCAATGTGCACAAAGACAATGTGTAGTGTTATGAAGCATAGTAACACCCATTATTACCCGTTCCAAAGTTCCCAGTTTTGATTTCTAGGGAGTAAAGCCTAATAGCCATGGTTTCCTTAGCCAGTCAATTTCAGTAAATTGGGAATTCCTTGGAATTTTCTCCAATTGATTGGCGAAGGGAGAGAGAGGCATGAACAAGACCCTGAGGTGGCTTATACATTGACTGGCCAATGATAGGGACCTGATGCTAGTTCACTATATAGGGAGTCTTTTGAGATTCAGCCAGATAAACATACCTGCATTTTGATGTCAACATTTCAACCTGAAATCCTTATTTTCCCTGTCCAACAACACTGACAGCAGGGTTGTGTAAATATCTTCATAGTGGAAGGAGTTTTGTCTCCCATTAATGAACTAAATCACACTGTGTTGCTTAGTAATGAGACTGTAGATGTAGAATGTAGCTACAATATTTACTATGAATAACCAGTGAGTTGTGGGTGAATACAGTGCCCTCAAATTCGCATTCAAATTCCACTTTATGATTCAGCTGACATTCATTAGTGCCCTAAAATGTGAATAGGGATCCCTTTCAGCCACAGTCCAGACCAAATCACGTAGGAAAAGGTATGTTTAAAAAAATACTTGTGTAAGTGTGAACAAGATAAGGATGATTCTTCCTTCTGTTGTGAAGTTACTGTTTCTGGAGATGCTGGTTTTGCTTTGTTTTGGACAGTGGCGACATGTGAAACATCAAAATACCAAAATATCAATTCTAATATATTTTTAGTAACTCTTGTATGGGTAGAGTTCGCATGTAAAGCTCTTCTTCCATGTGAATAATGTATGTTTCCTCGTGAATGTTATAATTTAATGCCACTTTAAAAAGGAGGTGTAATATTTATATATATATATGTTTAATAAACACAGCAGCTATAAAGATTGTGTTTGGGATTTTGTTTCTTTTGCCAACAGGGGGCAGCATTTCCACACACAATACTGCTGACACTTTCCTCTCATCTTTCAGCGATCCAGACACAGGCACACATCATCATCGTGATCATCATCTTTGTCAAGTTAGGGCCAGCTTTTACTTGGCACTTCATAAAGCAGTTGCTGTGTGTATATGTGTGTTAGTGTACATATCTATACCCACCATCATGACCTGACTAAATTCAGCCTCACTGCGGCACTGGTGTCCTGCCGTAATGTTCTCTGTGTGCTCTTTGTTCTTTACAGAGCCGTGTTCTCAGCACCTATAAACGCTTTAAAGGCTTTTCCTCAAAGCTCAGTTGAGAGCATCTCAAATGTGTGTGTTCTACAAGGCTGTTAAAACGACCCACGGACCTGTTTGTTATTCCACACAGTGGTCCACATGCGTTTATTCACCTGTCTGCCCTTCATTTTATGAGTACAGGGAGACACACTCCTTCTCTTTTCTCTTCCTTCGTCGTCGTTCCGGATCTTTTCAGCAGCAGCTGCAGAAGGAAACCTTCCTCAGTGACGCAATCAGCGTTAAATAATGCAGCTTTCTGAAGTAAATTGTCAAGATGAATTCTCACAAGTCCACCAGCCCCCCCATGTGTGTGTGTCAGCACATGTGTTTGAGCCCATCTGTGTGTTTGTGTGGGTTGAACCATGTGACGCACAGTCCTCCAGAGGACTCTTCTTCCTCTCTCTCACTCACACACACACACATACATACACACACTCACTCGCTCTCTATCTACAATAAAACGTGTCTGAAAACGTGTGGGTGGCACACGGACCCAGAAAAAAAAAGGCTGGGATGTTCTCTACTCTCTCTTTTCTCAGCACGGATGCACCACAACACATGCATGCACACACACCCTCATGTTTTAGCCTCTAGCCTTAAAATGAGTGTTGGATCCAATAAATTAATTTTATAAAAATAAATAATTTTACAAAAATTCGCCTACCTACCCATTATTCCATCGTTCCCCAAACCCAGCCCTGGCGCCCCCTGCCCTGCATATTTAGAGGATTACCTTCTCCTAGCACACCTGATTCAACTATTGAGCTCATTAACAGGCCCTTTCAGAGTTGCAGGGGGTGTGTTCAAGCAGGGAATCCTTTAAAATATGCAGAGCAGGGGGAGTGCCAGGACCGATTTCGGGGAACACTGCATTACTCCAAGTGTGGTCGATCACCAAGCATTCCTTTTTTATATTGATATGATCCCTCTTTAGATTAAGTGTCTATAATAACTGTAATTACTACACCAATCGAACACAAGCGAGTGTGTTATCGTGAAATAATGGCACGAACGTGGATAACACATTAAAGGTTATGTTGCATTTCTGAAAATACATGAATAATAAATGAAAATAATCAAGTAATGAAAGGCATATATGTCACATTTAATATGTTTCAGTGTCAGCATTTCCTTCTGCTGAATTATAGTTCATTAATTAGAGCCTTATTGCTACATCACAGCAACAAATTCCACTCACACTGCACAGCCACTAGTTCCATCTCCAGCTCCTTACTCAGACCAAAACATTAATCTCTGTTTCCCATTCGCCATAGATCTTCTCCATTTGTCTTTTATTATTGTGAATTCTTGTTGCAATCTCAGCCACGGGGACAGGGAACCTGACCAGGCTTCCCCAATCTAATCAAGTCTTGGTAAGAATCCTCGTAAGCAGCTGTAACTGGCCCACAATCATGGAGACAAGAAACTGGCGAATCAACCTGTAGGTCCACCACAGTCTTATACCTGTAAGTTTTCCTAAAGTTACTAAAGTTTCTGACATTATTTACTTGGTGCCATTCAGCTGAGCCATACAGTGTTTGTTCAAATAATGGTTTGAACACTTCACCAATCAGCTTGTGCAGCCAGAACTGTTGTGTAAACATTAATAATTCATGCAGTAACAATGTAATTACCAGTATTGTATTCAGTAGTTATGTAGTTACATGTGTATGTTTTAATTAAAGCTTAAAAAAGCATCTCATAGGTACTGCTGACTATAATCTGCTTAATAAAGAGCAGACAAGCATCAGTGATTCGTCCAGTGTAAGTAAATAATAAACAGAACGGGACCAATTAGGGATCCTTGAAGCACACCTTGTGTGACAGAGCTGTAGATTTGTTTCCTTGAGGTGACAAACAAAGGTGTTTATGACCTGCAGCAGTCTACCGCAACAGCTGTATTATCAGTGCAGTATAGAATATTGTGAAAATAGTGTGATTTACAGAATCAAAAGCTGCACCTAAATCAAGGAGAAAATAACGATCAGTATGATCTGAAAGCACAAGTTCACTGACAGCTCTCATCAGAGGTGGCAGGTTTTTATTAAGCGTCTGTTGTAGTTGTACCTTCATAATACATGAATTAACCTTGTAATTACATGTGATGTAGTTCCTGTTACAGATGCAGCTTGTTATACATGTATAAGTTACCCTTTCTCTACTACACACCACTTAAGAGAGAATGTGTTGTTGTAGAGATGAAAGTAAGCAGATTTAGTAGAAAAATAAAAAGGAAATGTATGTCCAAATGCTTGGGGACACTCATTCTGCTGTATGGATTTTACTACTTTAAGACGCACATGTTGCTGAAACAAATATACAAAAGCACAAACAGCTTTTCTAATCCAGGTATAGAAGTACTGCCAATAGAATAGGACCCTCTGGAACAGATAAACATTAACCTATTGGCACCATGCCTAATGCTATATGTGGGCTACAGGAGTATAAAGCCCCCATCATTGGTCTGTAGGATTGTGTTCTCTGGAATGTTGTTGTTTAATCCAGTGATTTTGGGATGAGTTAGGTGAGGTGATCATCCAATATCTTGACCTCACTAATGCTCTTGTTACTGAATGCAATCAAATTCTCACCACAATAGTCCAAAATGTGGTAGAAAGCCTTTCCTGGACTGTAGAGAGTTTTTTTTTTATATCTGTGTGAATCCAAAAAAAAGGTGAAAGGAAAATGTGGACAGTCTGGATACTTGGGATTTGGGACCTGCAGGTCATATGTTGAAATGTATTTAATTTAATAAAATAATAATAATAATAATAATAATAATAATAATAATAATAATAATAATTATTATTATTATTATTATTATTATTATTATTATTAGTAGTAGTAGTAGTAGTATTATTATTACTATTATTGTTGTCATTATTATTATTATTAATAATAATAATAATAATAATAATAATAATAATAATAATAATAATAAATGTATCTACATCTTGAGATTAGCGACACTAAATATTATCATCTTAATCAAGAAAGAAGGACAGCTATGAATGATTTGTCCAGTGTAAGTAAATAATAAACAAAAGGGGACCAAGTCCTGATCCTTAGGGCTCACCTTGTCTGACAGAGCTGTGGAAGATTTGGTTTCCTGCGTTTACAAACCAAATGTTCTGAAAGAAATGACCTGCAGCAGCCTAACACAGTCTCTGTAATATAAAAGACCTAAAAGGACAAGACTGTGATTTATAGAACCAAGAGCTGCACTTATGGAGTGATTAGATGTCCAGTATGGGCTGAAAAGAGTTTTGATACTCTGTGTGCTAAATCCAGATTGAAACAGCTCATACAGATTGATGGAAATAAGCCGCAAAAAGCTGAGTTCACGGTTTTTGTGATGGCAGGAAGATCCAGCATGTTTACACATATATGCTTATTCAGCTTAAAGTTTAACTCTGCCCTTAAAGAGTGATTCAGCCTAGATTGCTATTTGAATGAGGCACAAAATGAAAGATGGCCAATCAGATCAGAGGTCATTTACATATATCAAGTACGGTAACAAAAACAGAGTTAAGGGATGAAAAGAACTCCGAAAGGCTGATCAACTGGAGTTGGAGTACATTTGATTTCCTCTGGAAAGGCTGAATGAAGCCGATGAAAATGTCAGTAGCGAGGTGTGTGTGCGCTTCAAGTAACACAGGATCAAAAATATCCATACAGCCATTTAGATTGTTAATTCAGCAGTGCTAACAGTTCCAATATGTCAACATTTACATCAATAGTTACATCACATCATGCACATCATGTCCATTACAAATGCGTTTTTCCTGCTTGATACAAAAGGAAGATTCCCACTGTTCTCATTTTCCATATCTACCAGATGTGCATTATATCTGCCCAATGACATTGATTTACTCCAGTCTTAAATACAGAGTACATTATAATGTACAGAGTATTAATATAATATATATATTAAAATATCACAATATATATGGCAGACAAAATGGATATTGCAATATCCACTAAAATGTCTTTACATTAAAAGCACCGGTCTAATATTGTACAGATCCTCCTCATGCCAGCAAAACACTTCTGGCCTGTCCAGGCATGAACTCAACACAACACAATCAGCACAAATATTTCAGCAGTTTGTGTTTCAGTAGCTCTTCTGTGGGGTTAGGCCAGATGGGCCAGCCTTCAATCCCCATGTGCATCAGCATCCCCTTCAGTCCTTTCCTGGAGCAGTATTGCTAGATAAAGACCTCTGCATCCCAGCAACACCCCCACAAGACTTGCCTGATGTTTTGGAGATGTTCTGACCCAGTAGTCTAGCCATCACTAAATGGGTCATATCCTTATGCTTGCTGCCATGTTAGGGAGCACGAGGCAGATGTTAACACAGGTACCTTTATTACACAAATAAACAAACACAAGGTCAAGTAAAAAATTTAGAAAAGTGAACACAGGCATAAGGAAAAGGAAACAACCAAACCAGGAAATGGACATGAATCCAACCAAATGGATGAGGTCTAAATGTGACAGCGTAACCCAAAAAAATGACAAAAGCAAAGGGACTACATATACACAGAACCAAACTAGGCATACCTGTAACAGGTAACAAGAGCTAGTGTGCAAAATACTGCTCAAAACAGTTCTGAAGGCAGCTCTGCCTCTGAGGCAGAACAAATGCAATTGGTTCACACAATACCCAATTGCCAGCAGCAATCCACTGCTTCTATCCAATCTTTTAATCACTGCCAGCATGGAGAGTACCATGACATTCTAAAGTTACAGCATCATACTAAGAGGTATGTCTTCAGTTCCATTATCTAAACAGATTAAATGCAGAAAATGTTTATAGCTACAGTAACTTTGCATTCTTGAGTTTTCCTGCACATTACTTAGCTACCTTATAAGCAACCAAAGAAAATGCTGCTTGGCTGGTTCCCAGACAGTTTTCCGAGAAACCAACACCATTCAAATAATAATGAAATCTAAAAGCTGAATTGCACCCCTTTCATCCACATATAAAGCTCAGAAGAGCAGATACAGGGGTTGAACAATGAAACTGAAACACCTGTTATTTTAATGTGGGAGGTTTCATGGCTAAATTGGAGCAGCCTGGTGGCCAATCTTCATTAACTGCAAATTGCACCAGTAAGAGCAGAGTGTGAAGGTTCAATTAGCAGGTAAGAGCACAGTTTTGCTCCAAATATTGCAATGAACACAACATTATGGGTGACATAAGAGTTCAAAAGAGGACAGATTGTTGGTGCACGTCTTGCTGGCGCATCTGTGACCAAGACAGCAAGTCTTTGTGATGTATCAAGAGCCACGGTATCCAGGGTAATGTCAGCACCACCAAGAAGGACCAACCACATCCAACAGGATTAACCGTGGACGCAGGAGGAAGCTGTCTGAAAGGGATGTTGGGGTGCTAACCCGGACTGTATCCAAAAAATGTCATTCCGAAGATGAATTGACACTGTATTGGGTGCAAAAGTAGGCCTTAGTACACCATACTAATCAATTATTGTGATCTAAAACCAGGTGTTTCAGTTTCATTGTCCAACTCCTGCACATATTTCTAACCCTCTGGTTTCTTTGATTGTCTATTATCTGAATCGACTGCATTTGTAGTTATTTTGCACAAGAGCTTAACAAGAGGCAGGGTAACAAAGGAGGCACATGTGGGAACACTAATTCCAAGGTGGGACTAGGACGGAGACAAGAAGCTAAGCAAGCCATGTGCTTTCTATATAACTAAACCAAAATGCAGCGTAGAAATGAGAGACAACACAGCAGGACATGGGCACTTTGCCCATTTTACTTTCAGATGAGATCCGTTCAAGGACTAACTGTTCAGTTGCTGTCTAATATCCTCCTCCTCCTTGACAGGCACTCTTGTCATGACATAATCATCTTCCAGTGGTTCTAATGTTGGGCTCTTCACTGTATGTGTTCTTTGTCTGAAAACCAAAGGTAAGCTAGCCTACAAGGTTAACCTTGTAAAAGAAACAGATGTATGGGTGAGGCTGAGGGTTCAGTAAGTGTGTACAGACTTACAGTCGGTGTGGTTGATATTCAGTCACATTGACTGAGGATAAGCATATCAAGCCTGGAAGGATGATGGATATTGTTTAATAAACAGCTGATTATCCAACGATGACTTGACTCTCTTGAACCTTCCGTTCAGTTCAGTCTCCACTCTCACTTCCTTCCTTGAGAAATCTTCTAATCTTCACTGTCGTGTTGATGGTCTCGGTTGTAGGCCGGAAATCTGATAAGTGTGTGTGTCTCAGCCAAATGGATGACTTTGAAGTTGCCGCCGGCACAGAGGAAGGCCAGACTTTATGGATGCTTCAAGGATGATGATGAGGATTCTCAAACATAAGCTCGCCTAAAGTGTAGACCCTTACTGAATCAATCTCAATTACTCAGAGGAATGTCTCACATGTTTGCTTTGGGAAAAGCGCTTAAGCTCTCACTGGCAGCATTGGAGAGATGAATGCTCATGATCCAGGAGCAACACAATGCCTCATATGTTTCACTTAAGCAGTGTGGAGAGGGGCTGCTCAACCTGCCACATTCTTCAGCCAAAATTAGTACTGGACTGCCCATTCATCTTGCACTCTTCCATCTTCCTTGATATCAGGCTTCCCTGCCACCCCTTCAGATTGACTGGCCACCTGCCATTTTACACAGACCCTAATTAGCTGCTACTGTTACTATTATGTCCACCATCAAAGTCATTACTTTAGTACAACTGAGTATTACAGCAGATATGTGTGTGCTCCAGTGTCTCCTAGCTAAGTACGGTATGAGTAGTTTGACCGGAGGAGGAGGGGTCCCCCTTTGTGAGCATGATTCCTCCCAAGGCTCCTTCCTCCAGCTCTGAGGGAGTTTTCTTGCCACTGTCACCCTTTGGCTTGCTCCTTTGTTTCATGTGTTGTTCATCTTCTTATTTTTGATTTCGGTAAAGCTGCTCTGTGACATCAGTTGTGAAAAAGCACTATACATTTATATTTTTTGATAGTGGAACCCTTTTTGGCGTTAACCAGAAACAAAAGCTTTACCACCTATGAAGAACCATTTAATCAAGAAAAGAACCATTTAGGCATTTAAATGGCTCTTTGAGATGTGATCTTTCTGTATCAGTAGTTGCATGTTTACATACACTTAAGACAATATACAACACACATCAACAGAAACAAATTTAAGTTGAATTTTTGGAGTTTCCTAAAAAACATGTTTGAAACTATATATGCAGCACACCTAATATTTGGTTAAATGTCCCATCAGATGGCATATTAAACCACCCTTCTTGACCCATTTGCTAATGGTTAATTAAATCTGTTGGTTTTCTGGCACAAAGCCAACTTCTAAGCATAGTCCACACATTGGTGGTAGTGTTGAGGTCAGGACTTTGGGAAGGCCATTTCAAAAAGCTTAATATTAGCTGGGTTTATCCATGCCACAAACACCATGTGTGGGATCTGTCTTGCTGATTCAGTTCTTGGCTCACCTTCACTTCTCCAAACATACTTCAGGTTATTGTGGCCGAACAACATATTTGTCCCTGTCGTCAGCTGCAAACTTTAGTCCAGCTTTAAGGTGTCAGGTTTCAAGCTAGGGCTTATTTCTTGGGTGAGTCCATGGTGATGTAAAACTCGCTGGACAGCAGACAGAGCTGCAAAATGGTTATCCCTCTGTAAGGTTCTCCTCTCTCTACAGAGCAACACTGGAGCTCTGTCAGAGTGAACTGTGTTCTTGCTCACCTCCCTGACTAAGGCACGTCTTCTACAATCACTCAGTTTGGCTGGACAGCCAGCTCTATGAAGAGTCCTGATGGTTCCAACCTTTTTCCATTTATGGATGATGGAGGCCACTGTGCTCATTTTCTCACTTTATGAGATATTGTGTGTAGAAATTTAAGGGAAAAAATGAATTAAATGTTGGCATAAAGTGTGCAAAAAGTGAAGAAATGTGAATACAACCAGATACCATCCATCATTTTATCTCGGTCAGCTGGATGTTCACAGCGGTTAATCATGTTGTTCCTCAATATGAGCGAGTGATTCTGTGACTGTATATGAATTCTGTACAGAAAACAAAGAATCATGGCCTGTTTGAAAATATTCAGTACTTTATTATTCTTGTGGCAGTACATAAGTAGACATTTATTTTTTTTATCCATATAAATTGTATAACTTTGTATAGAATAGCAGAAACATGCTAGCCCTCATGAAGCATTGTTTTATGAACAACAATTAACAGACTCAATGATTTACATTAAACATTCCTTCTGTTTGTAGTCCATGCGTCATAGTAAATATGTGGAACAAATGATATTCATGACCATCTCAGTTACACTTAAATGCAACTTAAGTCCCACCTTTACGCTATTAGCATCTCTCTCTTTTAGCTGCTTTAAGGCTTGGTCTCCTAGCTTACCGCTGACCTACTGGACTATTGGGAATGCTATAGAAGTAGCCACAACACACATCTATGTACAAGAAATGTTGTTTTTTTTTTTGTTTTTTTTTAACATTACTATCTTAAAGCCATAATCAGGGATTTATAAAAGCTGTTTGGTGTCACAGCGAGATTACAGTAGCGTGTTTCCCATAGATTATTGAACATCACATCTCTTAGATGCTTCATTCCTACTTATTTTCAACACGAACAAAAATAGGAAGGCTTTTGAAGCAACAATGGGAACAGAAGATTCTTTCTTGATTTTTTTTTTAAGTCTTATTTTTTTCTGGGAAAACCTTGTTGCCAAGTCCTTCAGAAATTTCAGAACTGAGGTGATCACCACTTTGTTTTTGATAATCCCTGATTGTGATTTCAACCATGGCATTAAATAACAATGTGGGTCTCTATGGAGGCTCAATGGCAGCAGAAAACGGCAAGTGTAAGGAAATATTCAAAACCACCTGTCATGAAACCAACTGCACAAATAAAGGTCCAGGTTTTTAAGCCTTAAAGATGTGTTTTACATTCTATTGGTCTGTGTATGTTAAAAGAATGTTTTACTGAAGAATCAGATTTAGTGTTTAGGTTCTTTTTTTTTTCACTTATCCCAAACATGTCAGCTTTGCCAAGGCATCCTTGGCACCTTAAGTTTAATTATTTTGTTTGGAACTAGAGCTGCAAGATTAACATAACTGCATAAAGGCTGTTGCACACCAGACAATAAAGTGCCAAAATAAGAGTGCCAGTGAGCTCCTGTTTCAGTTCAAATTCACAAGTTGGTTTTCTTTTAACACACTTACTTTACCAATTCAGAGTAATGACCCCTTGAGAGCCCATTGAGACATGTGTCACAGACTCTTTAAAGAAAGTGGGAAGTTCCTTATAGTACTTAGTCCTTCGTCTTAACTCACAAAGTCCCAAAGTGACATATACTGAGCAGCTATGGATGCATCACAGAACAGTGTGTGAACATGTGACCTCATTTACAAAATGCCACTGTGCTTGGGCAGTGCTTGAAACAAAGCCAGCTCATGTATTTATTCATGTATGTAAAGGTCTGTTCCAACATATTTAACCATTCAAATGCTTTAATAAAATGTCATTTTGTCCACATTTAACCAGTTCTCATCCCATTTCTAAATGATGAAATACAAATTATGAAATTATTGTGAACTATCCAAAGAATCAATCCAATGAATATCCAAAAATGCTGATTTTAGAGAGAAGAAAAATATGTTCTTAAATGTAAATGGAAGTTAATGTAAAATAAGAGTAATTAAAAGTAATTTTAGAGCATTTCTATTTCTCTAGAATTATTTACAGTGTCCAGAGCTGCTCCAGGGTTCAAACACTACAGAACTTCAGAACACTACAAATGTAGTAGAGATGTTACATTGGCATTATAACCTTAAAAATTTACTGAAAATAAAAACTTAAAAGTCATGTGACCTTTTTACCACAATAAAAATTGCTAATGAGCAGCTCAATCAATTTAACAGACTCAGTTATTTTGGTCAATATTCAAAACTTGGTCTGGGCTCTTGGAGGTTAAAAGATGATCCACAAAAGATGATGAACAAAAATGTCCATTTAAAAATATTGAAAAAATACTGTAATTTTTACATTTCATATTTTTCAAGTTACGTGTCATATATATGATCAATTTTTGAGGTACTGTTTGGTTTTAATTTCATGTAATAATAATAAATATAATAAATAAATACTGTGACATGCCAAGGAACTGAACAGTGCTCAGAATTTTTGTGCATGGCTTCGAACTTTTGGGCGCTGCACAACATGGTGCAGCATGCCCAGTGTGTGACAGCCTTAAACATGTGACTACCAGAATGTGACCATAACTAAAAACTCACTGAGCCATTCTGTTAATATGCACAGACATGTGATATCGCTACACTTAGCCACGTTGCCGGATGGTTCACAGATACTGATGTTGGGCATCAGCCCTACGTGTGGATGGACAAGCAGATTAGTAGAACTGCTCATAGTTGAATATATTAGTTAAATATTGATAGATATATCCTTTCTTTTATGATGACCACAAACCACCTTTTTCTTTTTCCTCCAACAAGAAAGAAAGAGTGAATGCTATTGCATGTTGTTTACTCAAAGTCAATGATTATAAATCACAGTAAATGTCAGGATTAGAGAAAATCTATGGGATGCATGTTATACATCATAGTGGATCTTGGTTCTACATACCACAGCTTTCAGTTTGTCATATACAGTGTGTAAGGACATGCCTTTGGACTATGCCTTTAAAATAAAAAAGTAACTTTGGGAAAATAATACTGATGTTTCCTTGATGCTCCACATTAATAAAATAAATGACACAATCCAATTAATGGCAAAGAAACTAGAGATTGTTTCAGCACAGTGTGTTATAGCACAGTGTGTCACACCACTGCTGTCCACACAGCAGACTGCGAATGGATTCCCTGTCTGAGAAAGCACACCATGCTACACTAAAAGAAGTCCACAGGCAAGAACAGCGACTTCTCCTACCTCTATAACACACAGAGGTCGAGAGTCTGCCACCTGCAGGTCAACTCAAAGGGAGTAACCGTGTTGATGTAACATTTTATGTGGAACTGATGTAAAACGAAGCATTATTATTTTGAGTGTAATTCATTACAGTCACAATAATACAGCCTACAGATATTTGATAACAGATTACTCAACAAGTAAGACCGTCACTGCTGCTTTTATACTCTGATGTAAAAGAATCAAATAGAAACAGACAGGTGAAGTTTTTAGGTGCATCCTCTTATATCTACTGAAACTTTGAAACCATGCTACCTGTGAATTTAGAGCTGAAAGGAGAACACTCTCTGATTACTGAGCGTTTTCTTTTATGTGGAGATTTGCAGTGCGGAAGGGTGTTGAAATCAAAGAGGCGTCTTAGCTTGAAGGTGTAAGCAACAGGAGCCTAGTATGCTGTGAGAGTGCGTTTGAAAGCCAATACCGAGTCTGAAATGTAACTCAGGGGCTGTGATTGCAGGGATCCAGTTTAGTAATGAGGGTTTGCTGCTCTGGTTGTTTTTTGGGTCAGGAGGCAGGGTGCCCAGTCTGATATCATCTACGGTCAATGTGGCAGGACACGGCTTAGGAACACTGCAGCTAACTTGAGTCAGATTTTACTGCAGCCATTAGCCAGTCTGGAGCAGGGAACACAGTGAATATGTGAGGAAAATGATCGGTGTAGAGAAAACCTTAATCCTCTTTGGTGGGAACTAACTTTCACACCTGACTTCACTTTTGTTCCTTTATGTAAGCTGCCTAGACACAGTATTGATATCAGCCATTTTTCACCCAGCAGCCCTCCTGCTCTCTCCCTCGTGGCCAAGGTTAATTAGCAGTCATTAAAAAAGAACTACTGGGTCTCTGGCAATGGTGCTGGGAGGAGCGGCATGAAAAACGATAGAGTGGATGAGATGAGCACGGAGTGAGAGGATAGTCCGTTTAGCCCCGCCGCCACAGTGATAGGGATGAGGGAGTAATGGCTGCTAGTCGGAAGAGGAGAATGTTTAATTGCACCGAGATTCCTTCAGGTACCCTTCAACACACCTGATTAACACTGCCATCAATCTGAGAAGCGAGAGAACGGAATGCAAATCACTGCCCTACCTCAGAGCTACATTCAAACCCTCCCTTTTAAATACACACACAAACAGAGTACTGTGGATAATAGTAAACTGTATACTGAATTTGCATGCCCACAACAAAAATTTAGTGTGCTATTAATTTCAGATCATTTATATCATACATTTGTAAAAAGATCAAGGCTAAATGATGTCTTAACCTTTGATGTTAATTACAGCCTGTCCAGTTTGACTTATCTTAAATACAGTACTGAGAAACACACCTAAGCAGATAGTTTTACCCACAATATCGCCACTGCTCAGAGGGTCAGATGAGGTATCTTTTTTTTTTAAAACTGCTGCTAATGCAACTTCATTGCACAGCTTAACATACATGGAGGAGTGCACTAACTGCCTGTCACAGAGAGCTGTCAATTGTGCAATTAAGGACTGGCCCCTAATCCCCTAATAATAGGGTCAATGCTTAGATCGCTGCACCCCTCAGTGGCCAATATATTTCTTTCTAAGCAATACTTTGCTTGGTTTGTTTCTCCCAGGCTGCTCTCCATTTAGAAAAGTGAAGGTTAGCACACATGCTTTCTCCAACAAAACTGAATCTCGCAACTTTTGAAACGGCGTCATTAGACAGCCATAATTGGAGCACATAAACTATACAATGTTATTCCTTCAATATGCCCACACTGGCTAAGTTGCTTGGTGGTTAGAGGGCAAGGTAGATCGTCTTTCCCACCCATAGAGTGAGGCCAGTTGTGCTCTTTTGGACACCCAGCAACAGCTGTGGCATCACTTATGATCTCCCTGTCATACCATCAATGCTGCTTGGGAGTAAGGCTGGGCAATATTGCTAAAAGCTGAATATGAAAAATGGCCTTAACAAAGGGTAATGTTAGAGTATCAGCATTTGTGTGTAACATCAAAAACACATTATGTTGTATATTTCAGCTTAGTAACTTTTAACTGTGCTGCTTGTACTGGAAAAATGGAGCAAGACTACTCTGCTGATTGTCATCCATCTCAAAATATTCCACATAAACCACCATTTGGTAACCTGTGTAACAGATATCATGAAATGGCCATTTTCTACAAACAGTTATTCATATATATATATATATATATATATATATATATATATATATATATCTGTCTCTTATACACATCTTCTGCTCATACATATATACATACATACATACATATATATACACACACATTGCCCAGCCCTACTGCCCCGCAAATGTCTTTTTAAATGTAATTTTTCCAGTTGCCGAAAACATTTGCACAACACTATAGTCTAGCTTGGTGGCATAATAATTCTGAGTCTCCTGCAATTTCAAACAGTGTCAAGAATTTCTTGTGTTGAGTGTGGATAAATCAATTAATTCCTTTACTAACACCAAGTAATCAAATGCAGTCAAAAAGGCTTATCTAATTAAGTGTCCATCTTTTTCATCAACATGTGTTGGTGGGTTAAGTCCCATGAACGCAGTATTGAAGAAGTTGTATCATGGGTAATATTCTGAATATAAACCACATTTGTGCAGTGCTTGTGATGGGCACAATCAATTCTTCTGTTGACTCCTGACCGGCTTTTTGCACATTACTTTATTGCTGCCTGACAACTGAGGACTTATTCAGCTCACTCTGGAGGCTGGCTGTTAAGGACAGTCGCCCCATCAGAGACTGTGCAGTAACTGACAAGTCCATCTGTGACAATCTGTTGTCAAGCTGCTCCAACATCTCACCCACTTCTTTCGAACTGTCAAAAGAGAAAATTTTGTTACACAAGGAATTGTTAATGTGTGGAGAGGGAATTTAAGAGTGAAAGTTTTAAAGGAGGCATAAAACATTAGGGAAATGCCTGGAGGAAAGGCACCCGATTCTCTATTGTAGTCACACTTCACAGCAGAAGCATAATAGTGGCACTCAAAAAACATATGCTAATGACCATACTACGTTATGAGGACCAAAATAACTTCTACTGTACATTTATGTGCTCATCAGAGACAGCGAGCTGTTGATTTACTCAAGACACACAAGTGATTAAATATATTTTCTATCACTGTATTATATACGAATATACCATCAATATATCGTAGTTGGTTGAGTGGTGGTGGTTCTAAATGGTGTGATTCCGTCAAAATGGGTTTGGATGGAATTCTGCTAGAATCACTATTATTTATCCAATGGATGTTTACTTGGATGCCCTGAGAGCAAGAGAGTGCTTATGGAGAAAAATCCCACTGCACCAATAAACATTATCAAATTTACAACTGTGACTGCTTTGGAGGCAGAAATATAAAAACTACAGGGTATGGGAACAGAAAGGATGAAAAGGAAAACAAAAGGTTTGAGGATAAAAATAGGAAGAGAAAGATAAGCAACAAGATTAAGAATACAGAGTGGGAAAGATGGAGAGAGAGATGCATGAAATATCTTTAGTTTATCACCTTCCTCTGTAAGTGTAGTCTGATGATGCTGCTTCAGCACTGATAAAGGAAAAAAAGCTCAGAGAAAACTATCTTTCCCCTCCATTCATCGCCCAACCCTGGTTTATTTAGCATCTGCCTCCGAGGGGATGACACATTTCGCCTTATCTGTGTGAGGCGATGCTGGAGGCAAAGGCATGCACCTCAGGTGGTATAGCATCCCAGGCTTTCCAGCTTTCAGCATGCCAGGACTTCCTGCTGAGGCAGCAGCTCCATACCCTCCTCCTAGTTTGGATCCAGACCCGGGGGAATACCTTGCACCACAGTCTGGCACTCTCCATTTCTTACATCCACTTTGCTCTTTAGATGTGCTCAAGTGGGAGGTTGTCTCTGTGTCCTCCTCAGACAAGCACCAAGGTCCATGGTTCCATGTTGGATAGAATATAATATTAAAGAGTCTTTCAAATGAGGATGGGCAGTCTGTTACACAATGAAGTCACTGGATGGCTTTCTAATATGTCTCAGAGCTCTGTAGGGAGAAACAAACCATAATCGAGTTGAATACAGTATTATACCCAGCTGCATCCAGAATTATGAGCTATGCACTGTAAAAAGTTCAAGAACTCAGCTTATGAACGTTTCATAAAGTAAAAGTAATAAAATGAATTATTAGTTATTATAATAAAATAAATTACTATGTCTAATGGCTCATTTTTGCTTCTTTATTTTAAGTTAAATGGGTAATCTACACTATATGTTAAAATATTGGTGGACACTAATGAAGGAATTCAGTTCATGTTGCACCCACTGCTGACATACATGTGCAAATGCACACACATTGCTTGTCAAGTCCCTTTAGAGAATTTTGCCAATAGGAGCAAATAACCATGAACCTACTAGCACCTTGCTCAAAGCCAGACATGGGCTAGAGGGGTATAAAGCCCCCCATTATTGAGCTGGGGAGCAGTGGAACTGTCTTCTCTAGAATGATGGTTCCCCAAACAGTACTTGGGATGAGGCACAGTGATGATAATGCAACATCCTGGCCTGACTAACACTCGCTGTGTGCAATCTTATCCTCACAGCAATGATCCAAAATCTAGGAGAAATCCTTCCCTGGACAGTAGAAACAGTTTATCAAATGCAGGATGAACTTTCATACCCTTTTCAGAAGAAACGCTAACTGAGCAGGTGTCCTAATAACTTTTTAGGAATAGTGTTGTTAAGGCTTGCTTATGTGGATTTCTAATGTTGTATAAAAATGTCCAGATTTTGTTCAGGGCACGTCTAAAAAGGCTGGCATACCAAACATGTCTAGGCTCATCTTTGCAAAGTAGGCTAAAGCACACACC
The DNA here is from genome assembly GCA_034509495.1 of Acestrorhynchus altus. Lineage (NCBI taxonomy): Eukaryota > Metazoa > Chordata > Actinopteri > Characiformes > Acestrorhynchidae > Acestrorhynchus > Acestrorhynchus altus. The sequence goes on from CM067505.1 coordinate 21,299,239, forward strand.
CTTAATATTGGTTCTGTGCCTGTGTCCAGCAAAGTTTGGCAATTTTCCTGCTCAAACACACCTCATCTGGTAATTGGCAGCTTAGCTATTTGGGTGAGTTTTAGAATATATTTACCACGCCATGCTGCTCACTGGCTCTCCAAGACTCCAAATGAAGATCTTTAGGGCCTAAAAACTTAAATAATGACTTCAAAACTAACTTACATGTCCTGAGGCTAAAGCCTGTTATTGCCTGTGGAAGGCCGCTGTTAGACCTTGCTGCGCAGGAGGCCCCCTGTGGGGTGCTCAGGGGTACTGCACTCGGATGAGTTCTTGGCTTTGTCCTTGTTGTTGTTGGGCTCATTGTCTTTGATGATGTCATACTGACGGCAGAAGAGAGCTATCACACCTGAGAGAGAAGGACAGAGAGTGAGAATTAGAGACTGCGATGGACAGAAGGGAAGAGAGGGACAGTGATAGATGAGGCACGTCAGGGGGAGGAAGGAGATAATAGAAAAGCTGATGATGAATCACTCTATGTTTGTGACCGAAAACATTACAAACCAATTATAAATGAACTCAGGAAGTGTGATGAGTGCTTCTGTTTTTTTCTTAGTTGGGCCACAACTGTCATTTTTGATGATTTATTCCGTAATCTATCTGCAGGCTTGATGGGGACTACACAGAGATTGGAAAGCCCCTGAGGTCCAATTAGACCAAAGGAAACTCCCACTCAACTTGCTTTTCCTCTCTGTGTCACACACACACACACACACACACACACACACACACACACACACACACACACACACACACACACACACACACACACACACACGCTGAGTGAGAGGTTTCTCCCATTGGACTTCAGCCACTTTGTACACCATTCAGCAGGGAATTATTTAAACAAGCCTCGTTTGCAGCAGAGAACATACCCACAGCTAGATCAGAGTGTCGGGTGGGGAGGCATATCTAATCAATCTCAGGACACTGAACAGCAATGCAAAGCCTGTTTTCATATTGTTAATTCTCTAATTACATACAGCAAGCATTAATGCTGCTAAGCTGAAGCAAAATTCGTATTATTCCTATCTCTGCTATACTTTCTTTTAAAAGAGGAATATTGCATGAGTGAGGATGATAAAAGAAATCAAGAATTTTTATTCGTTATGGATTCCAAATATGTTGGAACATTCCCTCGAATTCTGGTCAAGGTTGACATGATTGCATCTGACAGTTCCTGATTTTCCAGGAGCAGCTGCGAGCCCCCTGTTCTGCCACATCCCAAAGGTGATCTACTACATTGGGATTCAGTGAATTGGAAGGCCACTGAAGAACACTGAACTCTGTCATATTTATTAAACCAGTTTAGGAGGACTGTGACTTTGTGACATGGTGAATTGTGATGTAGGAAGCAGACATTTGAAGATAGCTTGTGGTCTTGAAGGGATGCTAATGTTCAGCAACAATATTCAGACAGACTGTGGCATTCAAACAATGATTGGTCGGTATTAACATGACCAAAACATGCCAACACTTCCCACACTATTACACCACCTCCACGTCCCTGGACTACAAAGCAGATTGAGTAAATGGATTCAGGCTGTTATCTTCAAGTTCTGACCCTACCATCTGAATACCTCAGCAGAATTTGAGATACGTCAGAACGTTTCTCCACTTTGCAACTGTGCAGTTTTGGCAAGCCTGTGCCCACTGCAGCTTCAGCTTTCTGTTCCTGGCTGAAAAAAGTGGAACCTGGTTTGGTCTGTACAGTTGTAGAGTGGTTGAGTTACAGTAACCTTTCTGTCAGTTCAAACAAATCTGCCTCCTTTATGTTCATCTCTTTCATCAACAAGGTATTTCTATCTTCAGAACTGAACTTTTTCTTTACTACACCATAACCTCAAAACAATTCTCCTCAAAATCCCATGTGATCAATACCCACACCAGGCCACCTGACACTGACAATTCACAATTCACACTCATTGAGGCATTATTTTTTATTATTTTTATTCTGATGGTTGACATGAACATTACCTGAAGCTGCTGGTCCATATCTGCATGCTTTTATAAAATGCACTACTGTCACACGATTGCCTGATGAGGTGAGTGTGGGTCTTTCTAATGAAGCTAATAAAGGATGTTTCTCATAGTGGTTAATGAAAAAAAATAAAATCTTACCTGCCCACATGATCAGGACCACCACTATGATGATGAGCTCTCCAGCTCTCAGTTGGGCTGCTTGGCCAACTTCCTTCATTGTCACCTCATCTGACAGAAGAGACAAAGACTTTTAAAGTAACAGTTCAGTGAAAGCCCCTAATTTGTACTAGTTGATGACCAATGATGTTTTATTTTAGTTAGACAAAGGTAAAATTAGTATTTGCCTTCTTGGAGCCAGAAGTTGATTATTTACAGGTCTGTTTAAGATGTGGTTTAAGGCAAGTATGTGGTGATTTAGCTGGGGTAGGTAATAAGATATTTTAGTGTTATAGTAAAGAATTATGTCAAAAGAAGTTTGTTTCTGCTGCAAACTGCCACTTTAAAAAAGAAGGCTTAGTCCTCATTATCTACTTTAAATGAATGATAGTTAAATGAATTGAGAGAGACTTGTAGCTTTTTTTCCAGACAGATTTATGACATCACATTTAAGCAACAGCAGATTCGAGTTGTAGCTATTCTGTATTGTCGTTTGATGATGATGATGACTAGTGTAGAACTCCAGAGCGGTTTCTGAGTTTCAGAGGTTTCCTTCAGGGCAGGCTTCCTCATTGCCTTCCTTAAAAGAGATGTCTCAAATCGCCAGGAGAAAAGACCGGGTCTTCTTCTTGGCAGTAGATCTAAAGTGCCTGGTGGTAATTAAGATAATTTGTGAGTTTCCTATTTGTGTTCACTGATTAGCCTCAGACAAGCCCTGGAGGGTAGGCACTCTGCAGTGGCCTGCTGGATTGATGGAGCAGCAGTGTCTCGTAACGAATGAAAGAAGTTCCACTTGTCTCTTTTCTGCTCTCTGTCGCTTTGAAGAAAACGTCGATACCCTTCAGGTAAAACTGAAATGTTATCAGTTATTTCAGGCTTCTGAGCAGTGAAAGTCTGGGCATTTTTCAGCTCAGCATCAATGTCAATACATGTCATGAGTCCAGTAAGAAAAAACAACATGTAACCACCCCGAAGCGTTGGGAACAGGAGTCGTACAGAGAGAAAGATTAACTGTCCATGTTCATTAGCCACCCTTGAGCCATGTGAAATGTAATGCTGCTTGGTTGATTAATTGGAGAGTACCCTGAGTGCTAATGGCTGATTATGAAACAGTGTTTTTAGTAAATGCTCCTGTTATCTGCTGTCACAGTTGACATGTGCCATCAGCTTAGTGTGACCCAGCTGTAAAGCAGGGTTGTCGCCTTTGTGTTCTGTTGGCAGTGTTAGAGACTGGATCAGTGTAAATATCTACTTCCGCCCAAGAACAGGCAGTGGCAATGCAGTTTCACGACCCCCCCCCCAAGGAATATTACCATGTGTCAATAGTAATGACTGCATTTAGTGTCCCTGTAAACCTCAATGCAGCTGATGTACACATTCAATATAGTAATTCATTTTTAAGCAGCATCAACATACTTAATCAGCATCAAAATACTTAATCATCCATCTAATGGATCGTACCTAAAATTGCACAGGCCTATTTATTTTTCGTGTTTGCTTGTCAGTACTGTAGCTGGCTTTAGGAAGTTCTCCCGAAGGCTCTAATTGCCTGAGTGAGACAATATGAATCACACCAGATGGTTCTCAGAAAAATAAGGTTTGATCATTCTCCAGTCTCAGAAATGGATGTGGGAGTCACAAGGAACGTTGGAGGCTAAATCCAAGCATTAACATTAAGTTAAAAAGGGGCCTCCAGCATAGCTGTCTTCCATCACTCTCCATGTCACCTCAGCCACTGCACAGCGTGAATCAGGCCTGAGCCCTAACTCCGTGGCCAAGATTTCAAGCTAAATGTCAGCACCAGTAACCCCAGCTATTCAGTGCTGGGAATCATGCGGCTAATAAAATGGCTGCTCTGCTAGAGCAAACAACCCCAGAATCAGTTAATCTGGATAAGTGGGTCACTAAATGGATTATAAAATATATAATTGGCCATATTGGGGGTTATTTTAGATAAGACAGACATTTTATATGGTAAAATGTACAAACACAAGCAATTTTATCTTCAATTACTGAGTATTTTTAGAGCTGCTACCCTGCAGTGTTTATTCCCTCATACAGTCAAAATTCAATGGGAAAAGATCAGGCATTTTCTCCCGTTCTTTTTGATAAGCCGATCATAACCTTTGCTTGCATTTGGTCAATATCTCTACTAATAAGCAGACTCTGGAGGGGCTCTTTTAAGAGACTTGTATTTGCTCTAAATGTCAGATGCTGAAGCATTTACCCTGACTTACCAGGGCTTTTGGAGGCGAGTTTCTCTGATTCTTTTGGGGTGCGGAAGAGGACTGGGTCACTGGGAGGGCTGGTGCCACTCATGCTGATGGACTGCACATGGACAATGTACTCTGTATCTGCTTCCAAATCCCATAATGCACATGATCGAGTGGTGGTGTTCACCTCCTGAATAAAGCGCATCATGCGCACGTCTTTCTTCTAGAACACACCAAAAACATAAAAAAATTATGGACCCAAATCTCACACATCACATTTATCTGTTCACATATGAAACTATTCAGAATATTAATAACATAATATGAATGCAAATTTAACAAAAATCTCTCCCAAAAGTTTATACTGTCTAAAAAATAGTATTCTATTCCACATCATAGTAGCAGTGTGGTGATCATTTATTACTCAAAATTTCATCTGAATTAAACACAAGTTACAACATAGTTGAATGAAATGACCTTGATTAAGAACATTCATAAATGTAAACATTAATACGAAATCTCCTTGGATTAGCATTATACAGAAAAAAAAAAACATACTTCTGCACCCACTCCCCAGAAGCACCTATCCTTTGGTTTGTACAACCGTGACCCCGCAGCGCATCTTCAATCTTTGCTTTTTTTCTAAATTAAATGTATATCTCATTCCAAATTATTATGCAAATTATATGTGTCAAAGATAAAAATTTAATTCATGGATGTTATTGTGTCTCAGGGCTCTTGGATCACTGAAATCAATCTCAGACACCTGTGATAGTTTGCCAGGTGACCCCAATTAAAGCAAAGCCACTTAAAAAGATAAATAGTGCAATACCTTATGAAAGCACAATCATCGTACTGTGAAGAGATTTGTGGTTGATTTAGAGTACAGACATGTTTGTTCAGATAAAGGCATACTGAGGAAGGTTTCTGACAGACAAATGAATTGGATTAAGGGAGAAGCTGCTAAAATGCCATTACAAATCAGCAAACAAATATTTGAAGCTGCTGGTGACTCTGGAGTCCCACAAACATCAAGGTGTTGGATCCTCCAGAGGCTTGCTCTTGTTCATAAACCAACTATTCATTCACCCAACCAATGCTCACAAGCAGAAATGGTTGTAATGTAATAGGCCCGGACATTTGTGATGATTAATTAAACAGTCTTGTATACTGATGAGCGCTGTCCAACCCTGGATGGTCCAACTGGTTGGAAAAGTGGATGTTTGCTGGATGGCCACCATGTCCCAACAAAACTGCGACATCAACAAGGATTTGATGGGCCGGAATCAAGGGGAGCGAGCTGGGGGACCCCTTTAGGGTCCCTGTTAAGATATTTTTGACTGAAAAAATGTGTTGCATAATAATTTGGAACAGTGCAATTTGAGTTTAATTATTTTTTTTATTTATTATTTTTGGGAAGTTTGTTCAATGAAATTTGATTTACACTCAACGGTTGATGACTTGAAAATTATACTGACTGTCATTTGCATTGACCATTTATGAAAATCGGAGAAAAACACCATTGCATAATAATTTGGAACACTGTGCAGAAACTATAGCATAGAGTTACCCAGTGCCACCTTAACATTCTGCTCTTCAAGACAATACTTAACATCTAATTAGCCACCTTAAATTATCCATCTCTTTACTGACACCAATATGATCCTTATATCTTTGTGCATTTCTACAGATAATAACATGCTAAAAGCCCCATGTAACATCCTGTATGGGCATATTTTACTGCCAGCAGCTAAAAATAATACATAAGACACTGGCAGAATGAAGTGTACAGAAGCACCATAACTGTATGCAATTAAAAGCATAAAAACCTCAACAGGATTAAGTTCCCAAAATGCACTACTAAAACAATTATGGAGCTTCTCAGACCTTAAGAATCTCCTGGTCGAGGCAATCATCTGACATAAGTGCTTTTGGAAAATGAGTCAGAGGACAAAAAGCCTACAATAAACAGAAACTTAAAATGGCTGCATTATAAGCCTTGATGCTCTTTGCCAAGATTTGTAGCCAGAATCTTGTTCAAAAATTAAAGTGTAAACTGTGTTCAGTTGCTAAGGACCTGGAGTGTATGTTATCCACATGCAGAACACTGGACACTGTAAAACCCAGCATTACACACTCAGTAATTTTGTGTATATATAGTGTTTAGTGTGGGATTTGGGTGACAGGCAGTAATGACAATCATTCAAGTCCCTAAGGGTCTAAATTTACACAACTGCACTGAACATGCACATACTTTCCTCAACACAAGTCAATTCATTCCTTCCACGTCAGTTTCAAATGTGCTTAATACCTGCTGTGTTATGGCAAAGCCGATGACTGGCTCCCCCTCCAGGATGTCCCATGTGACCACAGCAGAGTTGCCCTCCAATGTCTTGATGGTCACATTTAGCGGGGCAGACAAACTGTCTAAAGACACAAATTTAAAAAAAAAAAAAGAGAGAGAAAAAGGGTGTTGAGTGCATCCAATCAAATCTTCTTTCAACAGTTCTGACTCACAGCATATTTGATCCCTGTCGGTGTGTAAAAGATCACACACTGCCCCCCCCAACCCCCCCCCCCCAACAAAAATGGTCCCTCTTTCATTTCTAACACCAAATAGGACCATGTGTTTTAAGTTCCAGTTCGCAGAAGCCCACTGATGCTGAACGTGTTCAAAGGTTGCTCTCAATCGATACTTCCATTACATTTTACTTTTATTTACTCATGTGGGAGCTCTCACATTGTTATCTGAACTAGCCACTGTGTTTTTAATGGTCAGAAAACAAAAACAACTCGGCATAGCTCACAGCACATGCTGCCATCTGCCTTTTGCCACTGCGTTTTGTCTTCATGAATTAAATGGGAAGCATGCAGAGAAAAGGCCTCAGATGTTGTGACTGTGTTGCCGTTCGTCAGAATAGTAAAGCGGTGATGCATAAATCATCGCAGTTAATACCTAGTCATCCCTAACTTTCCCTGACAGCAGAGGAGGATACTGTCTGCCTTGCACTATCCATCAAAATATCACAAAACCATTGTCCTTAAATATGGAAAATATCTTAAAAGCGTTGACTTTCACGTGGACTTGTGGACATGTACTTACTGTTCAAATGTATTCAAATAATACTGCCCAGCTCCCCCACTCCTCCCAGTAGCATAAAGCTTCTGGTGGTTTTAACTAACTTTTTGGACACTACAGTCACTTACGTGTACTGTTTTGCTGTGTCAAGAGTAATCATATCTACCATTTGTTCTTGGGCTTAGCTGAGAGATGATAAAACCTATTTCTTTTGTACCAAGTATGATGTAAATAGCAAACTTTGATATGCTAATTTCTTCCATGAAAATATACAGTCTTTCCTAATATAGAAAGCTGATTGGCTATTCCAAGACACAGGTACATACACTATGCAGTTTTCTGATGATACTGGTATTTGTATTCCACTTATAGTGTGTATTTTATCACAAGTATTTATATTTAGCACGACACAACACACAAAATATTCAAAATTCAAACGTGCATGTGTTGACATAAGACTCGGCACATTTAGAAAACATCCAGAATACATTTAACAGTTATGTGCAAATAATTCATCCTTTAAAAGAAAGAGACAGGAGGTGGTATGTCCTTCAATAGAATGAATGTCAGGAAGGACGTCCCTTCAGGTGTTCTCTATTTGGGGCCTGATATAAACAGACTCACTGTACAGGTCTTTAAATTGCATATATTTCAGTTTAATTTGAAGCTTTATGGTGCCATATTGGAGCGAGTGACATAACATTCCCTTTTGCTTGCAGGTGCTCCATTTACATTGGTTCAAGGAGCCAGAAATAGCAGACAACATTCCATTTTTAAAGCAGGTGATTCACAGTGCAGGACGAACTTAAACGTGGCTTTAGGCGCAAATACCCTTAAAAAGAGGCAAAGCTAAACAGGCAGCATCATCACTCATATGATATGATTTCTGCAGTAACACCTAGATAGAGTACAGTGTCACTGTGGACCTAAATGTTTTCTGGCACACACTGACACTGACACTGTCATACTGGTACGGAGGAAACATCCCTTCTCAAATGGAAGGGATGGTTTCATATCCATGGAAACACAGTCAGCCTGCAAATTAAAGCACGAGTCTAGTGTTTCACATGGTTCTGAAACCAAATACTGAATACAATTCCGTTGATGTCTCCAATCTAGCTGTTACTCTATCAGGAGGAAAATGATGTCCCAGTGCATTCAATTAGTTTAACTGGATCTCATTGCCTAGTAATAACTCGTCTCACTGGACTTGCATGAGTGATCTATATTCCCCCTGAATCACAAATCGTGCCTAGACAAAGTGCATTGGTCTGTCCCTGGAGACAAATGTGTTCTGAATCTATTGATCAGCTCTTGGGCTTTCCACTTGACCCAAAGCTCTGTAACCCTGCTGCATATTTCATCTGCTCACACCAGCTTAAGTGCATCCAGTAAACTAAAGTGAAATCAAGTACAGATGTCCAGTTACAAGAAATCACATACCGAAGACTAAAGGACACCTGCAAAGTACTCAAACCTTTACCATTTCAAAATCGTACATTTTGCTGTACTGCGAGTTAAACAGCCCTACTCTGTGGTGCCATGGTACTGTCATTTCTGGCTTCGGCCCTTAACCTGCTGGTGAAGTGGTGTCATCCTAAGTTCTTTTACAAGGTTGTACTGATTCACAGGGTGTTCACTTTCACACTAAGGCCCACACGCAACGTTACACTAAAGCTCAGCGAGGTTTTTAATAACAGTTGCAATCTCCTGTGCTGTTCTATCTGCTGTAGGTTTATCAGTGGCAGCATGAGGATGAGCTGTGTGAAAAATGTAGGACATAGGCATGGCCGATCCACTTCCACACCACCTGCGCCTGCTGCAGTGATTTACTCCACCAGGACTAAGGGCTGAGGATGCTGGCAAGGATTGGCTGCCTCCTCAGCCCTTGGCCACGCCAGGCCTCATAAATAAGCAGGTCTCAACATCTATCTCTGCCTAAGGCAGGTTTAATGGAATATTTACTGAGGCAAACTTCAGTCCAGCATCTAAAACTTAACGTATATGGAGCTTCTGACTAGAGGTGGGTGATATGGCAAAGGTATATCACAATATTTAAAGACATTTTCACAATACACAATATTTATCACGGTATTGTGACAAGCAGCCCATGTGTAGCAATATATGTTTCAGTACAATAATGTACGTATTGTGCAAGTTAATGTGTAAATACTGTTGAAAATAATGTTTATATCACGTATAGGTATATTATTTATCCTTATTTTGATTTTCATTTTCTTCTGTTTTTTTGTTTTATGCATGTGTTTTACTACTGCGAGGGACTTGCTCCTAACCCTTACACCTGTGTGATGTGATGTGACAATAAACTTGATTTGACGAGTGGTTTCATTTGACAGGGGGTTTGACAGCAGTCCATTTTGCTGATCACGGTCACTGGACATGACGGAGGTCAGATTCATTCAGTTAACTGCGGGTTTTGTTTCCGTTCATAATACTCTGACTCACAATCAGATCATATCATGGGTTAGTGATATTATATGGTTTGGAGCTTATTAAAAATGATTTGAGTCAATATCTCTGGAAGCCCAGGCCAGGCGAATCCACTCATTTAAGGACGAAAAGACATTTGAAGGTGTCATGCTCGTCTGGTTCCCTCACTTTCTTCGTCCGTGTTCCGTCTCGTTTCTGTTGTGTTTACGTTTTGTCTCCACCTTTGCCCAGCCTCGTCATCAGTGTTCCCACCTGTGCCTCCTTTGTAGCCCTGCCCTCTTATCATCATCTCCAGGTCTGTCTAGTCTGTGTCTGACTATAAGTAGCCCTTTGTTTCAGTGTCTTTTTCTGTTGTTGTCTTTCATTGCTTGTTTGGATCCTTTATTTATAACTTCCTACTCTGTTTAGTTTGTATAGTTTAATCTTCCATCCTTTTTATACTCATTTTGGTTCATCATTGCTTTGTCCCTTTGCTTGTATTGTGGTCCGTTTTATTGTTAATAAATCTTTTACCTGCATTTATGTCCTCCTTCTGCTTCCCAATCGTGATAGAAGGCTGATGACTGGTGTAAATGTCACTAGTCTATGGTTTGAACCGTAGCTAGCCTAAAAAAACAAGGCGGATCTTGGGCATAGTATTTATTCCTGCCACTGATTGTTTAAGCCCTGATGATATCTATGATATACTCAAAATGTATATATATATACACACACAATTGTACAACATATAATATTACCCAGCACTACAACTGATTCTATTGTTTGAGGTACACTGTGAAAGCAGCTTTTGAAAATTAGATTTCTAAATGTAAACACAGATGCAGTACAAAAGTATTTCTTAACTGATTTCCCATTGTTCTTGTGTCAACATCTGATTGCAAACAGCTTTTCAAGATGCTTTTGAACAATCAAGCCTAAACAAATTTGTTAAAAGGGCAAAGAGTGGAGAGGGGTGCGGAGACCCATCTGATGAGCGAATATGCAGCTGTGACTGTTGCTATCTTCAACCGTGGCTCACAATAATTAACTTATGTAACACTGCTTTTTTATGAAAGCAAGATTTTTCAATTGGACACTTTTAGACTGACTTCAAAGAGGAAGACGGGTATACTATGTACAGATTCCTGCAAGTATGGAAGCATTCTGTAGATTACTGTGATTACGAAGTACACACAACACATGGGGAGCTCTGAAATGCATTAACTGGAAATCAGTCTGTCTTGGCAAGTCTGCTTGACGTGGTAATAAACCTGTAAATTGAGGAGACAAATTTGGTCCGTCCTTCACTTACAGAGTAAATCGAAATATAATTGCCCTCAAATTGTGCTGGCAGTAAAGGGAATTACCTTCACAGGGATGAACTTTGTGGAGCTGGTTTTAATATAATGATTTTTTAAAAGATAATTCTGATGTCAATTATTCTAACATACTAAATAAAACCTAATAATGGAAAATAGGGCAGTGTGTTAACACAGAAATGGTAATTATTAATTTATTATGGCACATATTTATACATTTTATTAAACATATCTGCCCATAGCATTGCTGATATGTAAACCTTTAGACAATGTAACAACTAGGACTAAGTCCACGAAAAGTCCATGAAAAAAAATACAGTTAAATATTATACAGTAGAGTTGCTTCAATGTTCTGCTCTTACAAAGTGCAATAAATATCAGCTAGAAACTAATTCAATCTAATCACCTCTCTGATACTACTATTAACTTTTTTGTTTCTTAGAAATAATCACAAAAAAGAATACACAGGACTGTCATCCATGTTCTTCATACTGTCTAACAATTTAATGATAAATGGGTGAGAGAATCCTTTTTGATATAAGAAATTGTGTGATAGCAATAATATAGTGAAAATTAACTAAAGTGATGTCAAAAATGGTAAATGAAAATGCATTACAGACAATACTGTACATGGTTTTGCAAAAATAATTATAGTGAATGGAAAAAAAAACTCATTTTGTGAAGATGCAGTAACCAAAAAATGCTTAAATTATATTTATGAACATCAGCAGAATCTGGTCAGATTTCTCATGACTTGTGTGTTCACAGCACTTCAAACTGGATGCAAGCCTTGGGCTGAGCGGATTAGCTATCTGAGCTCCAAGCTCTAGCCTTTGGGCCAAAGAGCGTCTCTTTAAGTCTGACAGGCCAGTGGTACCAGTGTGAAGTGTGAACGCCATCCAAATCCTGTCTGGGTCTACTTGTTTACAGCTACACTTGCACTGGCCACAGTAAACCTGTTCTAGTGAGACAAGTGGACAGGTTTATTTAAAATGTTTAAGTGTTTGAAATATAGTATAGCACAGAGTAGTATTTATTACTGAATTTCCTCTGCTGCATTTCTACATGCATATATTGCTAAAAGTGAAAAGTGGATGTGCTGGATTTCTCTCGTCATTCTGTGAGCAATTCTCAAGTCTTGGAATACAAATCTTCGCAGAACAATATCAGCCTCATGCAACATTCACGACGTCCTCACATAACTTTTTACGAAACAATTGTCGCTGTCAGAGAAAACAGACATTTAGTGAAGGAGAAGAGCCCAGCACTTCACGCCTGGGTTTTTCATCACACACACTCATCACAACAAGCAGATAAAGTGTCGCATGAAACCTCGCTGGCTATTCAGCGCTCTAGCACATTTGCTGCATGTTGGCATCACCTGCTGTCTTTGTTGTGGCTCTGTAGTAAACTGACTGTCTGTTAACTGGGTTATTCCCTCAATTAGGAGTGAATGTGCTGCCCGTTTGTTCTCTTGCCATGCATCAGTGCTGTTCTCTGCTGCATTGCCTGATTAGAGATGATATGGTTAGAGGCTTTGTTGATGGAGCGAGCCTCTTCTGTTCACATGAAAGGGAAAGCTAGACGCTGCTTTTTCCGTGTGATGGGTTACACTGATTATTCACTGCCTATTTATATAAATACATGTGTGTTCATATCTAAAAGCTTCCATTGCGGTTTCGGTTCCACTCTGTTTATAAGCCAATTTTCAAGTTTAGAGATAAAACCATTGGCTGTATTTCAGTCCCAGGAAACACAATCCTCCTTGAGATTACGCTTAACACCAGTGTGTCACATTTGCCTCCATTTGCAGTTCCTTTGTTTACATTTTCCTGTTGAGAGAGGGAGAGCAAATTACATGGAAATTCAACCTGTTTATGGCTTATTTACTTATTTGTTTATTCATGGATTGTCATTACTAATTTGAAGTCTGAACATGTAATCCCATAGAGCCTGGATTCTACACCTCTTTTATCTTACTCATTACCTCTTCCTTACGTATTTCCATACCTCTTCAATGCTTATTTGCTCCTCATTTCATAAAGGCGCATGCATACAGAAACTGCAGAGTGGTTCTCCTCGAACGTGTATGGATCATGGAGCGTGGGTGGTTGGGATCAGACCTGCCGAGGTAGTCTGCAACGAATATTACAGGTTAGCAGACCCACAGGCCCACTGTGCTCCTGATCAAAACAACTGTGCAAAAACATTATTAGGTCTGTAATGCACTGTATACACAAAGGGGTGCTTTCTTCGGCCTTTCTATGAACACAGATCACCCTGTCCTTCTTACATAAAAGGTCTGAAGGGTTCCTTTGCTGTTATTTTGTATAAAGCACATACACCATAGGGACATTTGCTCATTTACTGCTTCTTCAGAAATGAGGGGGCTGTCTTTACTTCAAACAAAAGATTACTAGACCTTTTGGACCACTGCTGTGAAGATTTGATTTGATTACATCCGGCGACAAGAACATTAGTGAGGTCAGAATGTTGGAAGATCACCAACTCCCAGATGGAGCACCATCATTTCAGAACACACAGCTCCACAGCTTGGTGATGGGGGGCTTCATACCCCTCGAGCCCAGGGGTTCTCAACCTTTTCCACCTCATGTCCCACCTGTTTATAACTAGTCAGGTCTTCATGAAAACATCTGTCCCAAATGTACCTCACACAAATGAGCTATAAAGATGCGTTCCTAACACCACACGATGCAACTACTTCCTTACTTCTGCCTGAAAACTCTCTTTGAATGTCAGACCCCATGCTGACAATCTGTCCACTGACTTATCACATCATATCAGATGATTTTTTTGCTGTTTCTGAGCCACTGTGCTGGCATTCTTCCTTCTTTCTATACCTCCTTGTTACTTGTCTGCATCAGGCACCTGCATTGTTGCAAACTGATAACATTTAATATAATGTGTAACATAATAATATAATAGTTATTCGTGCATATAACATTTATAGTTTGAATAAAACTGATTTCGTGATTTTCAGGTATACTCCTCTTTAAACTGCCATTACCAAAACCACTATGATCCATAAACTCCACTGTGGATGATCTGCAACTAGACAACTAGAGTGCTTCAAGGCCAACAGGTTGAGAAACCCTGGCCACACCTGGCATTACACATGGTGCCAATAGATCCCTGTTTATCGCCTACTGGCTGTACTTCTCTACATGGACTAGACATGCTGTATGTGCATTTGCACATCTGTGCCAGCAAGGAGTGCCACTTAAAGCAGCTGAATGCATTCCTGAATCTAAACCAGTTCCAATGAATAACTGGTGATCTGACTATTCGTGGAGCATTTTCATCCAATGCATGTTGTGACCTGGGTTTGACTGGGAGCTACAGTGGTGATTGTGGATGCAGCAGTCCACCTTAAGCTGCATGACAATCAACAGACATGTAAACAGAATGGCACACAGATGTTCCTCATTTCACACCCTATAATCCAACTTTGAGGCTCCCCTCATTGCTCGGCCAGCATGATCTATTTTCTCCTGGGTTGCCATGACAAATGAGGAGAGGATGAGATGAATGAAGGAATATTCAGTCCCATACAGCTCACAGGATGCAGGGGTGAGGCCCAGGTTGTGCCAGCTCAGTCTGTGTGTGCAGCTGGACTGTTGCTCCATGCATGGGTGTGAGGAACAGGTTGTCCACGTCTGCTCTTACCCTCAGTGTCTCCAGCGCCTTTGGTCAGACGTTGCTTTGTGCAGCTCGAGGCACCAACAATCAGACACTCGCTTTAAAGCCTCCTAAAGCTGCCGGCCACACTGGACTTACCGGCGCGGACCGAGGACACGGAGACGCAGCCCACAAACAGCAGCGCAGCAGCGAAGCTTGTTCCTGCCATCCTTCAGAGGAGTCTGTCCATTCCGCACGACGTTGATTCCCATTGAGGCCGTCGCTCGGCTGAAGCTAAGACGGGGCCGTTCCTCTGCCCAACATCAGCCACGGCTCGTCGTCCTGGCGGCGTTTTCCGTCTCATGGGCGAACGGCGGAGAGCACCAGTGCCTCACGCACGCGCGCGCACACGCAGCCACACACGCACACGGAGAGGCGCCATCAGAGCTCTGCTGAGCGGAGACACCTGAGCCACCCGCTCCGCCCCTATTCCCACAAGGCCCGCCCCCCGACCCGGGATTGGCGCAGTGCCTCGGGCTTCTACCCGATGATTGGCTATTAGTTCACACTCACCAGCGGTCCGCCAATCAGTGACCTCTGTCTGAGTGCGGGTGGGGAAAGCATTGGGCTCGCGCGCATGGCCGTTAGGACGCTTTTTAACGGTTTTATCAGAGACGTTGAGAACAGAGGAACCACAAGAGAGTAGGACTGACTCGCTGACTGCCCGTGATATTCCCTTAAAACACACACTGAGCCAAATTCACAAACGAACACTTTACTGTTTACTGCACAACCAGACTCTCTCTCTCTGTATATCTCTTTATCTCTGTTATCTCTATTTCTCTCTCTTTGTCTATATCTTTTTATTCCTTTTTTTAATCTCTCTCTCTGTATATCTCTTCAATTCTCTCTCTTTTGCTTTAGCTCTATCGCTGGTTCGAAACCCAGGTCATGCTGCTTGCCATCAACAGCTGGAGTCCCAGAGAACAAAATTGTCCATGCTCTGTCTGGGTAGGTAGATTGCGCTTTCTTCCCACATCACACCCAGTGCAATGCTGGTCATTGTGTCACTGCTGGGGACCCTGTAATTATGGCATATTAGTGATATGTTTTTTAGACTACACCCTGCATGTACCTGTACATGTACCATGTACCTCCACCATAAAAGCATGTTTTGACCATGGTTTAACTATGTTAAAACAATGTCTCAAACATCAAGCAGTGATCATATTTTATGTAATACCTTTCTGCAATGTACCTTTGAACAGTGTTGAACTTGGTTGTCGGTTCCTATCACCACCAATGTGAACAATTCAGACTGTGTAAGTTTGTCTAAAATGGAGCATTTCACGCAAGGCTACTCTGAAACACTGGTGAAATCCCCCTTCAACTGTTATCATTAACTGAAACAAGAACTGTGCTTGTGTGGAATTATATATTTCAAGATTAATCATTTGGAAAAGTTGTACAGAAATGTAATGCTGCAATTAAACTACATAATTTAATCTTCTCTTGGCAGCAAAATACAGTATTATAATAACATAGTAATTGGCCAGGTAATGGCCTAGATGGTCATTTCAAACTGGCCAAGATAACAAAGTCATAATGTATTGTTTTTCTCTCTTTTTTTTGCTTTATAACTAATCAGAATAAATACACAAATGACTCTTGGAGAGTGGACTTGCAAAGTTGGTGGACAAGTATCTATACTGTACTCCAGGAACAATCCCACAAACCGTAACTTGTTGTAAGGGGGACTGTATCTGACAAGTAAAATCCACAGCCCACTCAAAAATGTTCAGCAGGTACTCCAGCATCATCCCTCTGCCAGAGAACACACACAGCCAAGGAAACAGGAGACAACCCGGTCACTAGGGACTCCCTTATATATATATATACAGTGGGGAAAATAAGTATTTAGTCAGTCACCAATTGTGCAAGTTCTCCCACTTAAAAAGATGAGAGAGGCCGTTAATTGACATCATAGGTAGACCTCAACTATGAGAGACAAAATGTGAAAAAAAAATTGAGAAAATCATTTTGTCTGACTATTAAAGAATTTATTTGCAAATAATGGTGGAAAATAAGTATTTGGTCAATAACAAAAGTTCATCTCAATACTTTGTTGTATATCCTCTGTTGGCAATGACAGAGGTCAAACGTTTTCTGTAAGTCTTCACAAGGTTGGCACACACTGTTGCTGGTATGTTGGCCCATTCCTCCATGCAGATCTCCTCTAGAGCAGTGATGTTTTGGGGCTGTCGGCGGGCAACACGGACTTTTAACTCGGGAGATCGGGAGACTGGCTAGGCCACTCCAGGACTTTGAAATGTTTCTTACGAAGCCACTCCTTTGTTGCCCTGGCAGTGTGCTTGGGATCATTGTCATGCTGAAAGACCCAGCCACGTTTCATCTTCATTGCCCTTGCTGATGGAAGGAGGTTTGCACCCAAAATCTCACAATACATGGCCCCATTCATTCTTTCATGTACACGGACCAGTCGTCCTGGTCCCTTTGCAGAGAAACAGCCCCAAAGCATGATGTTGCCACCCCCATGCTTCACAGTTGGTATGGTGTTCTTTGGATGCAACTCCGCATTCACTGTCCTCCAAATACGACGAGTTGTGTTTTTACCAAATAGTTCTACTTTGGTTTCATCTGACCATATGACATTCTCCCAATACTCTTCTGGAACATCTAAATGCTCTCTGGCAAACTTCAGACGTGCCTGGATATGGACTGGCTTAAGCAGGGGGACACGTCTGGCACTGCAAGATCTGAGTCCCTGGCGTCGTAGTGTGTTGCTGATGGTAGCCTTTGTAACGTTGGTCCCAGCTTTCTGCAGGTCATTCACTAGATCCCCCCTTGTGGTTCTGGGATTTTTCCTCACCGTTCTTGTGATCATTTTGACCCCACGGGCTGAGATCTTGCGTGGAGCCCCAGATCGAGGGAGATTAGTAGTGGTCTTTTAGGTCTTCCATTTTCTAATTATTGCTCCCACAGTAGATTTCTTCACACCAAGCTGCTTGCTTATTGCAGATTCAGTCTTCCCAGCCTGGTGCAGGTCTACAATTCGGTTTCTGGTGTCCTCCGACAGCTCTTTCGTCTTCACCATAGTGGAGTTTGGAGTGTGACTGTTTGAGGTTGTGTGTCTTTTATACTGTTAACGACTTCAAACAGGTGCCATTAATACAGGTAATGAGTGGGGGAAATAGGAGCCTCTTAAAAAAGAAGTTACAGGTCTGTGACAGCCAGAAATCTTGCTTGTTTGTAGGTGACCAAATACTTATTTTCCACCATTATTTGCAAATAAATTCTTTAAAAGTCAGACAAAATTATTTTCTCAATTTTTTTTTCACATTTTGTCTCTCATAGTTGAGGTCTACCTATGATGTCAATTACAGGCCTCTCTCATCTTTTTAAGTGGGAGAACTTGCACAATTGGTGACTGACTAAATACTTATTTTCCCCACTGTATATATATACACACACACACACACACACACACACACACACACACACACACACACATTTATGTCTCACATGCATATAAAGCTGCTGCAGCCATCCCCACATAATGCCTTCACATGCTCTCCCCCATTTCTATCAGCATTCTCTAGGCATTGTAGCATTTCTGTGGTTACATATGTTTCTTTATTCCAGAAAAATGAGAGCAGATACATTATCACTTGTGGTGAGGTCAGGCTTTGGCAAACAGATCTATGTGTGTGTAGAGAGTTTGGAAATTGGTGTGAAGGTGAATCTGTGCCTTCCCGCTGTTATGGATGGTCCATAGGGATGATTCCACATCCTCGTTTCCTGAACTCTGACCAGTCATTGGCATTCTGCTCCAGTGAAAATAACTCACCCCTGGGAAAAAGCAACCAGTCACAGTCAATACCACAGTGTGCATGTAAACTGGTCTGAGACTAGTGTAAGACCTTACAGTCTCATGTTTACAAGTTACATATTGGGCGATGTGGAAGTAGGACTACTAAACCTGAACTTACGTATAACCAAAGTTGAAAAGAACACTTTTTTACTTCAATTTTGAATCATTCACAATTCCCATCCAGTAGGCAGGACTCTCTCTTCATCATAATGGTCATAATAATGGTCACAGAGTGAAGGCTAGCATTTGCTTCCCTCAAGTCAATTGAATTCAGTTCAGTAACACTTCTTTTTGCAATTCAGCAAAATGCAATGTCATTGGACAACTGAACATTTTTTAAGGAGAGCGATAACTTCCACTTCCACCAGAAATTGAGCTCTCAGAGATTCCTGGTCACAGATGGCTGAGCATCACCAGGCAATTGAATCTGCAATCTCCCAATGGGTCAATGCTTAGATGGCTGTGCTGCTTTGGAAGCTCTAGGAAGAACACTTAAAAAAAAAGTAGTGAAGACTGAGTACTACACTGACATACCAAATGTCACTGGATATGTTTTTAAATTGATTATAAGTGGCATTGCCTCAGGGGATGATGCTATATTGTGAGTGAGATTGAACATTAGCCAGTGTGCACATGGTAAGGAAACTTGATTTGGAATTTGAGCAAAGCTCAGTAGTGGGTAGTGCAAGCAAGAATGAGACAGTGTTTTTAGCAAATACACCAAAAGATCCATAAAATAAAGAAAAAAGTTGTTTGTTCATACCTCTTGAGTGACAATTTAAACAAATTCTCTTAAATTTGCTCAAGCAAAATAGAACAGTTTTACACAAGGGATCACCAACCCTGATCCTGGAGAGCTCCTTTACTAGAGATTTCCCAAGTCTAACACACCCTACTCAATCATGATCTTCTGAAGGTGGTATTTCACTAATTCAGTTGGTGTGAATTAAGGTTGGAGTTGAAGTTTGTGGAAAGGTAGCTCTCCAGCAGCAGGGTTGATGACATCTATCTATCTATCTATCTATCTATCTGTCTGTCTGTCTGTCTGTCTGTCTGTCTGTCTGTCTGTCTGTCTGTCTGTCTGTCTGTCTGTCTATCTATCTATCTATCTATTGGAATACCTGAATCCACGCACAAATTACAAATTATGTAATCTCTCAACCTCAGCTTTGGCAAAAACATACTTTCATTTTACTTTCTAAACATATTTTAGCTGCTCATTTCTACACCGATTTTCAGAGTAATGGGAAACTTTAATTCAAAGCTGCATAAAAGGGCAACCATCTCTACATAGTCATGGTTCACCGCAGATGTAAGGACTAGCTTCAGAACTCAAATCCCTGCCTTTTTTGTATGCAAGTAAGAATAAGAGACTACATCACTGCAGACTGCAGGTTTTTTTGAGCATTGGAACTTACATGTGATAAATACAATATATATGAATCTTGCAAAGGGATATTCAGATAATTAAGTTCAGGCAACCATAACAACACATCTGTGTAATGCAGTGACTCCCTCATGAATTCTTTAATAGCTGAAAATGCAGACTAAGTAATGTTTGTAGGTGACTATGGCTTTGGTTTCTTAGTATGTAAGCTCAAATACTACTGGTGTGAGTAATACATTAAAACATCCCATTGCCTCAGAAAATTATGGAAGAAAAGAAATTGCTAAATAGAGCATATTAACATATTTCTGCTGTTTAGAAGTGCAACATCTCTGACCACAGACTCTGAAGTAAATGGTGAAGACAGCTGAGAAGATCACAGGGGTCTCTATCCCTTCTTTCATGGACATTTACACTGCACACTGCCTCTGCAAAGTCACCAGCATTGTGGACGACCCCTGCCATCCCTCACACAGACTCTTTTCAGTAATGCCTTCAGAAATCTGTACATGGCCGTCCTTGATAATCTCATGGAGCAGATTCCTCTGCATTTTTTTCAAATTTCAAGAATTAGTCAGTCCAGGGAAGTTTGATGACATGAGAGAAGTGTTTACAGAGGAGGCATTCCAGAGTGTCCTGAAAAGTTATGACCAATACTTTGATTCAGGGAGAGTGAGGTCTTGTATTCAAATCAGGGCTTACAGGGTAACAGGGGAAAGATGTCTGATTTCTTGTTTATCTAAAAGACATGGACAGTGCAATGTCTCAGCTGTACAAACTGTTATTGTTAGTGGCAACAATTGGAGCTACATCTGTGGGTGTAGAAAGGAGCTTCTCCTGTTTAAAAAGGCTTAAGTTTTACACCTGCAACACAATGGGCCAAGGTCATCTGAGCAGCCTAAGACTAAGACACTGGTCAAGTCCCTGGAAAAGATGCCTACTTGGTATGATAAGATCACAGGCCATTTTGTTGAAAAAGAACCGAGGGCAGAATTGATGTATAATAAAATGACAAATTTTATGATGTAAGCCAATGAGCTTCCCCTCTTGAAAGACCAGCAACCGCTACTGGTCCTTGGAAATGTTATAGAAGGCATTAGCACTCTGGTAATGATAGTGACTGTGGTAATGATAGTGACCAGAGGCATCTGGCTAGAATGTGCACACAGACGAGCAACTCAGACAGAATCCCATTTCAATGCAGGAAACAATGGTACAAAAATGTAATTATTAACATAATCATGTTAACATCTCAATTTTTTTACTTTACAGCAGCTGTCCAATGAAGAAACATTTATGGTGAATGGACCAATAAAAATGAATCACAAATATGATGATTTTTATTTGTGAAAATTGCAGAATATTTTCTGATCACATTTGGGTCTCTGTCATTAGTGACAGTTTGAGATATTTATAACAATTTCCCCCTCAAATTTGAAATAAATCATACGGTTCATCTTTTATTTCATTAGCCTCGTGAATCACTTTCAAGTCCTTCCTGAAGGTGCTTCAGATGATTCATGCACTTTAGAGAAATTCACACATTCAAAGAGGCATTAATTAAGAACACCAAAGAGCCGCCATGAATATTGAACACTATCCTGATGACCATTATATTTCATAGTCAACCATCACATTAGAACAGTCCAGCAGGCAGCTGTGTCTTGACTTACTGTTGCATCCTGTTTTATCACAATCTCAAATCTTTAAAACATTGCTGCCTGGAGTAGCTGTTGCCTTACAAAATATTGTATATCCACCTCATTTAAATAAGGAATTTCCTTTATTATTGTTTTGAAATCAGGAAATTACACACCAGGAACAGGACTCAAATAGAGAGACAGAGCACTGCAGAATTGACAGAAAACTGATTGGCTCTTTTTGGTACAGAGTAAGACTTTATCTGCAACCAGAAATCTGATTGGCTCTTGGGCTGGACTTTTCCCCAAAAACACACAAGTATTCCCCCTATTTAGCGTCTCAGGACATTGTGAATATTTTAAATATTGAGAAAGATAGCACAGCTGAATAAGAGAAGATAAAAAACCTTAACCCAAACCATGACCATAATAGAATGAAATTCTTAATGTTTCTTCATAGGTTTTTGTCATAAATTCACATTTTAGTATAATGGAGAAAAGCAGCATGCTGTAGTGATGCAGTATTCTCCTTTCTTCTTTGAGTACATGGCAGGCTGGTTTGTGTGTTTGCCAAAATGGAAAAGAAATGCTAACAATCAGACTTACTATGCAACTGTCTGTGCCACAGTCTGTGAATCTTTTAATTCACAGAAAGTGAATTAAAGTTTGAAAAAAGGTGGTGACTGGCTTCTCATGTGTCAGAGGCATATGCTGGTCTTCACCCTTTTATTGTTGGGAACATTGTGTGTGATAGGGGAGAGTCCTATTGGCATTGTATAACTGGCCCTTCAAATTATGGGGGAAATTTGAACAAAATGATATAAAAAATATTGACATTAGCAATCATTTCTTTCCTCCCAAAATATTGAAAGCATGTCCCTACTGTCCATATGCAAATCCTTGATATGTCCTTGATGGAAGCCCATATTTAGTCTTTCCTATTAGTCATGTTTACATCGGTTTTATTGACCCCCAAATAGAACCCTGTGGGACTCCTGGTGGGAAGATGTGCTAAACCAAACATTTACCAAATAATTCATAATAGTTTAGGCTTTAGGATCAACAGCTAAATAATAAACCTAGTTTTCAGGGGATTAAATAAAGATTTCAACATACTGCTGCATAATATTTGTCCCCCATGGTGTTAACCTCAGCCTTAAGCTGTGGAACTGGAAGTAGTGGATTTCTGTTCTTTCTTCTTAGTGATCTGTTCCTCTTGTGGCTGATTCCTGCTCTGGCTGAAAGTGATGGATTATTTTATAATCCTACTCGACTACGTCATCCTTAACAGGACTAGGGGGTAACGTGTGAATCTGAGTGTTTCCGAACTGCTTTCCATTAAATATGCAATGCAATATGCATATAAATAACCATTAAACACAGTGTTAAGTAGTTGTCTGCAGTCTTCTATTCAGTAACAATGTAAACTGCTAGACGGTGCTCAATAAAAGATTAATACTATAATGCTTTGTAACAGCATGCTTTGATCAAGCACTGGCTTTAGTATTTGTTTGTTAACAGTATGATTTATACTCCTCATTTGCATTTTCTTGCAGACTAGCCATGCTGATGCTAGAGCTTAAGAAGGCTGCTTTTATTGCAAAACTCTGATTACTCATGACTTGATTAAAGTTCTGGCCTAATCAGCAAAAAAAGCAAGGATTACACCACACAACCTGAACAGCATTTATTCATTATTTTCTTGATTTAAATAGCATTCAAAGGCAATGTGTTACAGTTGTGTTTCTGAACCCTGGTTCTAGGGACACCCTTGCCCTGCATGTTGTAGCTTTAACACACCCCTTGTGACTCTTATGGTTTGTTAATGAGCTGATTAGATGAATCAAGCTCTAAAATATGCAGGGGTAGGGGTACCTCTAATACCAGGGTTGTGAAACACTGAGTAAGAGGTAAGGTAAGGTAATTGTGCAAATTGGAAAGAATTTGATCTTTGACAGATAGACATTGTTCACGATTCATTGTTTTCTTTTTTGATTCAAAATCAAATTGTAAAAAAAAGTAATCTGGAACACTAAATGATTTAATCCTGTCATTTTATTCAGTGATTCAAAATCTGTACTGTAACACTAATTGTCAGTACCACTCATTTTGATTGCATTAAGAGTTCCAGACATACCCAAAACCATTCTGCTTGATATATACACATATAGGCACACACAGGTGCACATCAGTGAAAGTCATTATCCATCCCAATAGATCATTTTCTGCTTTGGTCCAGAGCGATGGAACTGAACTGCCAGGGAAGAAAAGCACCCAGATAGATTAAATCGCCAGAAACAAAGTGTTAATTTCTGTGCCAAATAAATGTTAATGTTGATTAAGATCAGATATTTTTAACAAGTGCAAGCAATTCAATTAATCAATGCATGAATACACTTTGGATTTTAATATGAGACCTTAATAATAAAACAATGTTAAATTGATCCATTCTTTGTGGATGCTGTACTTATCTCACTCCTTGGACCATGACCAGAAACACATTCATGTTGCTAGCGTTCTCTGCAGCTATCGCTGACCAGAATGTATAAGAGATGTGATGTTCTGTGAAATTACAGATAACTCAATATATGTAGGTATTCAACATTTTAAATTTGTGAGAAGGACCATGTCCAAAACTTGTCCTTTCCTCATTCCACTGCTTATAAATTATTCTATTCCTTTCCCTCCATTTCCCGTGCCAAAATCTTTGTAGCCTACTATCCAATCTTTTCCTATTTCCTGGACCAACTACAAGTTGCACAGTAACGGGATGAAGGGAAACTACCCAGAACAAAATTTCATTTTCCTACTAAGTTTCCCTCCTCTTTCCCTTAGATCTGCTAGAGTGTGGTCTGCACTCACAAGGTGCATAAATTGTGACTGTTTAGCATGTGTTTAATTATAATTATTTTGAACCCTAGGCCAATTGTTTGTGGGATGTGAAATTCTGTAGTACTTTTATTCATCAAAACAAGATATTATTAATCTATTATAGGCAACTCTTATTTGTCTTCATTTGAGATGTAAAAAAATAAGAGAATAGAAATATTGAATATTTACTGCTAAAAATTATTTTTTGCTTATATGGACTGAAAACACTATATCACAAATCCTGTTGGAAATTGATCATCCAGAGTGTTTTTGATCTGAAAATTCAAGAATACTAAGTTTTTAATAATGATTAGATTGACAAGGATATTTATCATGATAAGTTCAAATAATTGACAGTAGTCCAAATAAAGTTAAACAGCAAATATGCTTTATTTATTTATTTATTTATTTATTTATTTATTTATTTATTTAACATTTTTACCCCATTTTCTCCCCGCAAATTTGGCAGTGACAATTCCTCAACCCCCTTATTATTTTTACTCTCCCTCTATTGCTTGCAATGCTCCTGACACTAGGAGGGTGAGAACTAGCACTTAGTAAAATTAGTAAAAATATTACACAGACTGTCAATTGATGAGAGCACAGTTGTTTATCTTTGTGGCAGGAAATTCTATATTAAAGTTATGGCCACCAAAGCATATAAAGTTTGGGTTGATCACTTGGGTGAGTATCAGGAGTGGAGCAAGGGGTAGCTTATGGGGCTTAAGCCCTGGAAGATTTGCCAAAAGCCCCACCAAAACATTTTCATACACTAAAGTTCTTCAGAAAAATCCCTCAGTAAATAAATCATCATCATCTTCTGAGTAATATTTAAAATTTTAACTTCTTGTTGTTGCTGGAGAAACAGTGAGAAATACTAGACTTGGCAACCCTGGCAGTTGTTCTTGGGCAAGCTGTGGTGGAAATGAAGTAAAAATGAACATAAGAAAGTTTTTGAAGAAAAGTGATTCACAGCTGTCATCAACTGGAATTTTCAGCACAAGCAGCAGAAAGATGTTTGAGGTGAGTCCACACCACTATGTGTGAAGTGGTAGATGTAATAAACATTAGCTGGGATTAGCTTGTGGGCTAACAGAACCCTTGAGATGTTAATACATTTTTACTGACTGATGACTAAAACATTAGATGTGAGATTTGTGACTCAAAATCCATCTAAAAGTGTTTTCCTGGCCCATTAAAATAAGAGAAATGCTAGATTTTACAAAATGTAAAATTAAGAAACAGTGAAAAACATTTGACAGATTTACAACATTTTTGCAAGGTAAAACATATTAATTTAAATAAATACAGAAATGAAAATTAGTCAACAAATATTATGTTTTGTACATACAATGTACTGATTTGTTTTGAAATTCTGTTTGTCTCAGATGGGTTGAGAAAGAGTTCATATTTCTACTGTAAATGGGCAAATAAGTCTTGAGAGGCAGGAATAGTTCTGGACATTTGGGTGAAGCCCCTGTTGAGTATTTCAGCTTTTCAAGCTTTAAATATGCCATGACCCTCCTCCATCGTCCCTGTGTGTAGGAGGGGTAGCAGATTTCCAGTGAAATAAAATAAGGCTTTGAGCCAAAGGAACAATTTTAGAGATACTCTGTAGAGAGAGCATTAACCCATTTAAACCCCCTGTGAAGCCCCAAGTTTAAGATCTGCTCATTTACAGGTTTGAAAACAGTGCTAAAAAAAACAACAGGAAAGAGGGAGACTATAAAATAGGAGTTCTGTTACTCATAATACTGAAAGAAAGTTACAGAAACAGTGCATTAAAAATATAATATAATATAATATAATATAATATAATATTTGAGAAATAATGTAATACTTGGAAATGTCCATATTACATTTTGCCCCGGGTTATGCCCTGCTCTCCATCCAATTGCACCCGTTTTCTGCAATTGTAATGTATTCACACAGTTGGTTACCCTGTTACATGCAATCCGTTCATTCCCCCATCCTAGCCTGGCTAATACTCATTAAAAAAGAGAGAATGACCTCCAGAATCATTTTGACGAATGCAACCGAGCATGACAGAGAAGTGAAAGGATGAGGAATGAAGGGGCGAATACAGTTCAAGACAGCTAGAGAGAGAAGACAGAATGGGGGAGAGATAGAAATAGGCACACAGAAGGAAAGACGGATGGACGAGGGAGGATTTTTCAAGGTTGAGAGAGCTGACATTCTGGAAGAGAGAGAGCAGCCACAGCACACTTTCGGCCCTTCTTTCAGGCCGCCCTGTTCTGTGGAGTCACTGATAACACACAATCATAAATTCAGCACTTACCATACTGCACTGAAAACAGTCCCGAAGTCCTATTTAACAGAATCCTTCCTCTGAACTGCCTTTTGTTAACTGCTTGAACTAGAGACTTTTTACTCAGTTATTAATCTTAAAGGGCCTATATAAGTGAAAACTATATTTATTATTTTTTTTATAATGTCATTTGATGTAATTTGTAGACAGTGCCAAATGTACCATTTATTACATTCAGTTAGTATGTGTCAGTTAAGCTTATGACAGCCTTAAACGGCCTGTTTTTAAATTGTTTTTGTGATATCTCAAAAACCAGCTCATAGATCAGCATTTCTCAACCCTGCTCCCGGAGGCACCCCTGCCCTGGAGATTTTTGTGCTTCCATGCTTAAACACCCCCTGCAACTGGGCTTGTTAATGAGCTGATTAGTTGAATCAAGTGTCTTGGGCAGGGAAAGCACTAAAATATGCAAGACCTCCAGGGCTACTTACATAGATTCACTTAGGCTATATTCAGACTGCAGGCAAATTGGATTTGGGTCTCAAATCAGATTTGATGTTTGAGATGTTGAAATGACTGTCCACACTGTCATTTGTGAGTGATCCGATGAGATTTGCATGTCCAGATATCACAAACCTATCTGAATAGCTTGCTGTGGTAATGAAGTAGGCATCAGAAAATTCATGCCCTTCTTGGATTCCTACACTTCTGTTATTCAGTATTTGACATGGTCATTGTTTGTCACGTTGCAAGTTATATAGTGCACAAACTGAGATGCATCTGTAGAAATCAAATATACTTTGGATCCAATTCTCAAAAACTGGATTTCATGAGGTTTTGTACAATCATGTGGTTTAGATTGGTGTTGGACTACCAAAAACAAATCCAGATAGTCCAAAAAATCAGACTGACAGTCTGAACATTAATATATCAGTCACTCAGTCAGTCATTATCTTACTTGTTTCGTCCTGAATAGGGTCATGGTGGATCCAGAGCCTACGTGGAATCATTGGGAGCAAGGAATATCCCCGGACAGGACACTTCCGTTGTAGTCATTAATGTTTTATTTCCAAAAACATTGTAAAAATACAGCTTGTTTAATGGTTAAAACAATGGGACCATATGTATACAACTAACATAAAACCCACATAAACGTAAATAAAATAATAATGTATGATATGAACCCATCATGAGTTTTGATTATTTTATTTTTAACTTCTGTTCAACTAATATATTAGGTAGAGTTTAAGGGGTTTTACTTTGCCAATCACATATTAACGCTCTTCTTCCTGCTCTGTCTCTCTTCATTCGTCCTCTCAGCCATTACGTGGGGGTGATTGGTGGTGATGAGTAAATCTGCTAATGTGGTGCAGGAATGCAAACTTGGCATTGGCAACTGGAGGACAGCCCATGCCCCTGACAAGACTGGAGAAAAGTAGCTGGAAGAATTTGGTAAATGACCCTGAATCTGATGTCAGCTCTTTCCCTCAGCTCCTACAAGGGCATGGATGAGAATGCAGTGCTGCTGAGGGAGCAATCCCTGTGATTGGAAAGTGTTCACTAGTGCTCTCTGGCTTTGATCCACTTTGTGCTCTTCTTGCAGAAACACTGTGCCCCAATTAACTCTCTGCATGTTTCTTACTCAATTATTAATCTTTTACTATTAATAAATAACTGCAATAAAACCATATGTTCACTGTCTGCATTGTCAGGAATACCTACCTTGTACTAACTCACACTGAACACTACCCACCTTATAGACAGATGAACCTGTCTGAATGACTGTAGTCCATCTTTTGTCATGCATAACATCAGTCATTCTGATTGTCACTGGTCACGTTCTGGCCTGGGTAGGTATGTGAAGGTGAAGTCGAGGTGCAAAAACAGAAATGAAAGGGAAGACAATGGAGAGGTGGGAGTTGCAAAGCTGTTTGACACAATGGTGTGGTAGAAATGACAGATTATATAGGTTAATTGGTTCGAGATTGGGGTGTGATCTATCTATCAAAATTAAGTTATGATATACACCCCCAGTTACAGTCCTTAGAAAGGTGTTGTGTTAAAGTGTGAAGCCCCAGACCTTTACCTAGATAAGTGTTTATCAACCTGTGAGCCATGCCTCTGCTGCTCCTGCTAGAGAGACGAAAGCTGTCATTTTATAGGTAACTTTATACTTTAAAACCTGAGTACAATGTAATTACTGTTGCATTAAACCTTGTATCTCCAAAATGGCAACTTTGCAGAAATATGAATAAACCTATACTTTCAGCATAATTTATTTCAAGTATACTTTCAAAATAATGTTGGAGCTTTTCTATTGATTCATTGATGAGGGGTTGACACTGTAAATAAATAAGGAATCATATTTTGTAAAAAAATAAAAAAATAAAAAGGTGGTATGAATACTTAAACAAATTCACCCCATGAAATATTAATAAGTTGTCTTCATGTAAAAACTCTGTCTTATGCCTCTGATTAAAATCCACATTACAGGCTTTAATTCAAAGCTATTTGCATACACTTCAGTTTACACAGTGGCATTTCAGGTCACCATCATGTTTGGGACATTTGGCTTCACAAGTGTTTCTGATTACTCAGGTGAGTACCATTGCTTCATTAGTGTAGGCAATAGTTGCAAATTGGAAAGAGCTGGGAGGCTGATGAAGCTATTAGAATAACAATCTAGAAGATTCCCAGAGGTCTGCTTTGAACATATATCTTATTGAAGTCAATTTAGCCCAAAAACACTTCAGACAGAACACACTCTACATGCAAACACAAAGGCTGTGGTTGGGTTATACATGTTTGCAATATGTTCCCAAGTGCATTTCACCGTGACTGATCTCAGTCATCATTCATGTGTTATTTTCTCCTGTTTCATCAGGCACAGTGGCCAGATTAGGAGGCAAACACTTGGCTAACAATACACACATGCCGGAACTTCAGCACAGATGGACCGCAAGCTTTGTTTGCTTGGTAAATATTTTGCCAGCCTGTGAGTGGGTGCAGGAACATTCAGAGGACAGTTAGGCTAGGAGCTCACTGGACACAAAGTATACAACACACAACATGCTTGTGTTGCGTTTGCTCACTGGACATTGGACATTTGGCTTGGCTCTCCCACGGTAGCTCTGTGGATGACATTTTAGGATGGTTGGATACTCTTGGGCTGAACTTACCAGGACAGCCTGACCTGGCCATATTGACAAGCTGTTTAAAATGTCCTTCACTGGTTTTGTGTAGAGAATAGGAAAATAATTTTTCTTTGCAATATTTTTGTTGTTCAGTGATATACATTATGATTCACCAGATGTCAGTGATCCAGCATGTTACAATATTAATAATGCCCGCTGTATAATATATATTGAGATAAATAATATTTGGTAGCTATAATCTGCTTCTGGTAAATCTGTTATATAAAAGGAGAGCAGTGCAATTTTGTCTTTTGCATCAAACAAAAGCAAGTTGCAGCATGATGTATATGGTTTAATTTGCCTTATGTGACATCGCACATGCAAAAATTGCAGTGATGATACTGAAACGATACACTGTGCAGCCCTGGAAGTAGGAATGCCTACTTTCTAACTGTTCTTAGATCTTTTTAAAGATCTTTCCAGACTCATATGCATCTACTACCTTTTTATCTGAATGCCTCAGAGAGGCAAACCAAAACAATGTCTAAGGTTTAAGATTGGCATCTCAAAATCCTCTCTAACTACATTCTAATCATATGAATCTTATATTTTAAGTAGTAATAAATATGTATCCTGACTTTTTTCTGAAAGATGGTTGTGCATCTGAAGAGGGTTTTAGGTGGTAGCAGGGGGATTGTCTTGCTGGTGCTAAGTGGTTGCAATGTTGTTGCTTAGTGGTTGCAATGGTGTTGCTGAGTGGTAGTTATGGTACCCCAAATGGTTATGATGTTCTTATGTGTTTTTTAGATTGTTATGGTGTTTCAGGTGGTTTGTATGAAGTTGCTGTGGTATCATAGATGGTTGCTTTGTGTGGTGTGGTTGCCAAATGGTTCCTGTGATAACGCATGTGGTCAGCTGGGTGTATTTGCACCAAATAGATTCCTATGGGAAACAATTTCCCCAAAATATGTTGCTCTGCAAAAACCATGCACCTCATCAATGCTGTTTACAAGCCTTCACCACATAATCAGAACTAACAATCAGGAGTTGATACCGATGATATCTTGAAAACTGCAATAACTGTGTGCACATGTAGATAGAGTGGATTTAAGCATAGGCAGACAGATATACAGACTGACTGCCTGACAGACAGACAGGAAACGTCTATATACCTAAATACATGAGATTTCTGTTCCCAGACTGGATTAGTCTGCAGCAAAAAGGGGTCTGATCTTTTCCTTGATGTTTACATTTTACATGTACAGCAAGGACACGAGCTGAGCAGTGGCTTTTGACATTGCCCTCTTTTACACACTCTCGAGGCAACACTCTCCTCTTCTTTATCTCACTTGCTGTCTCTAAGTGTGTTCTTTGATAATGTGGAAATGAGCCTGTGGGGGTTGTAATGCTTGCATGCAAAGAAATGTCATTTTGTTCTCTGAAGATCAGTGAAAGAAAAGGTCCTGCCACAATAAAACGTTTTGATTCAGAATGTGGTAGGTGGGCTCACGGTGTTGGGTAGGCTAAACAGAACTGTTCCCCACCCCCTTGTTTATGTGCATGTGTGCATGTGTGAGTGTTAGAGGGGTATTAAAGGAGATGTCTAAAAGTCCTACTCTAGCAGCCACAGCTCCTGGTGCACTTTAATTAGCTGGAAAGGCCCCAGGACACTCTGAATACTTCCTAGGAATTTTAAATTGTATTCCAGTGCTGCTGGCCATTTCCCATATCTCATTTGTATTCATGGGCATTGGGGAGGGCGAAATATCACGTTAGCCTACATCTCTCTCTAACCCCCCCTCTGTCTTTTAGAGCTCAGTTGAGTGGTACAGTTCAGCATACTAGTACACTATTGTCTAACTAAACTGCAGTAAAATTCTGTAAAAATTGGCAGACAAATTCTAGCTAGTTAACTGTATACATAAGATCAGCTCCTCTGGAGGTATATGTTATTATACTCGCCATGTGTTTGCATGATTTAATGAAGTAGGTTAATACGTTATTGATCCCAAGGGAAATTGAGACATACAATAGCTTAATAAAATGCAACAGTAAAATACAATAATTAAAGACGTAAACACAAGAAAAGAAAAACTATACAAATTATAATTAATTACACACACACACACACACACACACACACACACACACACACACACACACACACACACACACACACACACACACACACAAGAGTCCTGTAGTGAAGTTTGAAACTGGATGATCTTCAGGGCAAAGAAGCAAAGTATGTCATTATAAAGTGTCGTTATAAGTGACATGATGTGCAAAGTAGCTGAACCTAAAAAAATTAACCAGTAACTGTATAACCAGAAACTGCAGAACCAGAAACCGTATAACCAGAAACTGTATAACCAATAACTCTATGACCAGGAACCATATAACCAGAAACTGTATAACCAATAACTCTATGACCAGGAACCATATAACCAGTAACTGTATAACCAATAAGTATATGACCAGGAACAATATAGCCACTAAGTGTATAACCAATAACTGTATGAAGAGGAACCATATAACCAGTAAGTGTATATAAGGTGCCCTCCATAATTATTGGCACCCCTGGTTAAGATGTGTTCTTTAGCTTCTAATAAATTGAGGTTTTTTTTCTCTTAATAATATAGGACCACGATGGAAAAAAAGAGTAAAATCCAACCTTTAACTCAAACGCATTTATTCAGTAGGAAAAAAATCCCACATTAAGAAATAATTGTTTAACATCAAATCATGTGTACTACAATTATTGGCACCCCTGATGGTAATACTTTGTACAACCGCCTTTTGCCAACAAAACAGCACCTAATCTTCTATAATGTTTCACAAGATGGGAGAATACAGAAAGAGGGATCTTCAACCGTTCCTCTTTGCACAATCTCTCTAAATCATCCAGCAACCTGGGTCCTCTCCTCTGCACTCTCCTCTTCAGCTCACCCCACAGGTTTTCAACGGGGTTGAGGTCTGGGGACTGAGATGGCCATGGGAGGAGCTTGATTCTGTGTGTGGTGAACCATTTCTGTGGAGATTTGGACATATGTTTAGGGTCATTATTTTGCTGAAAGACCCAGTGACGACCCATCTTCAGCTTTCGGGCAGAAGCCACCAGATTTCGTTTTAAAATGTCCTGGTATTTCAAAGCATTCATGATGCCATGCACCCTAACAAAGTTCCCAGGGCCTTTGGAAGAGAAACAGGCCCACAGCATCACTGATCCTTCCCCTATATTTCACTGTGGGCATGAGGTGCTTTTCTGCATACTCAGCTCTTGTGTTACGCCAGACCCACTTACAGCATTTGTTGACAAAAAGCTCTATCTTTGTTTGCATCTGACCAAAGCACACGGTCCCAGTTGAAGTTCCAGTACTGCTTAGCAAACTCCAAATGTTTGCGTTTATGATTGTGAGTGAGAAAAGGTTTTTTCCGTGCATGCCTCCCAAACAGCTTGTTGGCATGTAGACAGCGCCGGATGGTTGTTTTGGAGACTTTGTGACCCCAAGAAGCTACCATTTGTTACAATTCTGTTACAGTGAGCTTTTATTTCTCTTATCATCCTCCTCACTGTGCATGGTGGCAAAATAAACTTGCGTCCTTGTCCAGGCTTGTTTTTCACTGTTCCAGTTGTTTTAAACTTCTTAATAATTCCTCTGACAGTAGATATGGACAGGTGTAGGCGAGTAGCTATTTTCTTGTAGCCATTGCCTGACTTGTGAAGGTCAACACACATCTGCCTTACTTGAATGGTATGTTCCTTTGTCTTTCCCATGTGTGTCACGTCATATTTATACCCCAGGGAAACAGGAAGTTGTGAATTACTAATTAAACGTTCCTACATACTCTGATCAACTTCGTAAACTACTGTAGAACTGACAGAAATACTTTAATTACATTTATTTCCTAAGAATTGTTAGAGGTGCCATTAATTGTGGAACAGGTGATTTTATGAAGAATAATTATTTCTTATTCAGGGATTTTTCCGCGCTTAAAATTCACTTGAGTTAAAGGTTGTATTTTACTCTTTTTTCCATCGTTGTCCTATATTATTTAGAAAAAACTCAGTTTATTAAAAGCTAAAGAACACATCTTAACCAGGGATGCCAATAATTATGGAGGGCACTGTATGTATATATATATATATATATATATATATATATATATATATATATATATATTTCAACTAATATTAGCTTGGAGCTTCATCTAGTTTTCAATGGCTTAAATGAGTTTAAGCTACAACTGTGGTTGATTAACGCTGCTGCTGTGTTTAGGAATGTGAAGAATGCTGAGGAAGCAGCTTCTAGATAAAGTACTGGAAACGAGGTGATGTAATCACATTTTGTCCCACCCAGTTAAATCCAACAGACAGGAGAAATATTGTGAAAAATCTCTCAACTAAAAATACCAAAATCTTTTTTTCTAACAGTTAACCGTAAATCCATCACAATAGTTAGATGCGAATCTTGAAAATCAGCAGACAGGGACTTTCCATTCTGTCATTTACTCTCTCTTTAATTATCTCTCCTTCATTCTTTCTCATTTTTTCATTGTTAGCCTTCTTTGTTCTTTTCTCATTCTCTCTCTGGCTCTTTTATCACATCTGTCTCTCACTCATTTCCTCTCATATTCTCCTCTTTCATATTCCTCTTCATTCTCATCTCACTCATTTGTGCTGTCTCTCTGTGTCTGTCTCACTCACTGAAATTCAAGTTCATTTTGAATTCAAATTCAAAGTCACAGTGCTTCCCTGAGATCTGAGAAGTCCCCCATTCTCTTTGTATAATATGCAGGACATTAAATCTGTTGTTTAAGAGTGAGCTTTACCTGGTTTATTAGACTGCAGTAGCCAAATGGATTACTACTCACTTTTCTGCAGTGAAATTAGATCTTCCCCTGAACATGGTTTGAAACGTGCTCCTGCATCATGCATATATATTTCATCTGTCAATCATCTAGCTGCTGGTTCTAAAGGCTCTGAATGCAGGGTGGAGGAACAGTACACTGTAGGACATTTCTCCTGCCATTTCTTGGCAGTGAGGTCTGAGAGGTGGGAGAAGTCGTGGTAATCTTCATGCATTACTGCACACTCTTTCCATTTGGTTTTAAAGCTGTTATAAGCTCACCCAGACACATTATTAAAGAGGTCATTTCTCCACATTATAGCCTTTACAGCTCTACTCACACCATTCCCCACTCACCTCCAAAGAAAGGGACTGCATTAAAGACCAGCATCTCTCTCTCTCTCTCTCTCTCTCTCTCTCTCTCTCTCTTTCTCTCTCTTTTACATTCTTTCACTCTTGCTTTCACATATATGTTTCACAGACGCATGTATATTTTCCTTCTCACTGTGTTCCTCTCTCTCTCTCTCTCTCTCTCTCTCTCTCTCTCTCTCCCTCTCTCTCTCTTTATATATTTTCTATCTCTGATTTTTTCCAATATTAAAAATCCAGTGTGGGTGGAAAAAAGTCAGAGAGAGAGAGAGAGAGAGAGAGAGAGAGAGAGAGAGAGGGAGAGAGAGAGAGAGCTTGCTGATGGAAGATATTTTTGTGTGCAGTAGAGCTGTTGTGTGGGCTCTAATGCATATTTATAAATGTCACGTGGTGGAGCAGGACTTGTGTAGATGAGTGGATGTGTGTAGATGAAAGGGTGTGTGTAGATGAGTGGATGTATGTAGCTGTGTGTTGATGAGTAGATGTGTGTAGATATGTGTGTACAGTGCCTTGTGAAAGTATTCACCCCCTTGGCTTTTTACAACCTGTATTTAAATTATTACATTTAAACTTTTATTTGAATTTTATTTGAATTGTATGTGATGCATCTGCACAAAATATTCTATATCTATGAAGTCAAATGAAAAAAAGAGGGTATTTGAGTTCATTCTAATGTCAAACAGACTTTGGGGACTGAACAGGAATATTTTAACAGGAACATTTTTACTTCTCAAAGTCCAAAAATGTCACATATCCTTAAATTTGCGAAACCTGTTAAGTTTGCTCAAGGTCTTATTCTCAACAATTAAGATTTGATTTATGTTATACAGGCAGGAGAATAAAATAATATAGAAGTCTTGCCTGATGACTCATTAGGCCCTTTCACACAAAACAACACGTACATATTTTGAAAATGAACATATGAATATTTGTGATGCTTTTCCTCTCCAAGTCCAGAGGTGATGGACTGAGATGCTGTGTACTGTTTTCAGTTGGAACCTGCTCAATATTCTGCAATGTCTTCTTCTTCTTTCGGCTGCTCCCTTTAGAGGTCGCCACAGCGGATCATCTGCCTCCATCTTGTCCTGTCCCCTGCTTCCTCTACTGTTACACCAACTATCTCCATGTCCACCTTCACAACACCCATAAACCTTCTCAACTATTCCTCCTCAACACAAGTCCAAACCAAATATTCTGCAATGTCAAATGCGTTAAAATCAGGCCGACCAATCAGAACTCTGTTATTGTGGCTGCAGACCAAACAAATGAGCCTCAAGAACAGCTCATCTTGTTTGTAGAAAAACACAAAAGCTTATAAAAGCAACGCACTGACTACAGTAATGCAGAAGTTAAAGAGTATATTGACAGAGAACAGCTGACCGTGAGCAATCAAAGCCAATTTTTGTAAATGTTTTTTTTAAGTTTTTCTAAGTGTATCCTATTTTATTCCACAATGAACCACAAACTACATGCAGTTCCCTCAGTGATGAACACTTGTGTGAAGGAGGGAAATTAAAAGAGCAGAACCTGTCAGCATGAGAGCAATGGTGTTTTTAGGCCTGTTTACAGAGCACTGAATGAAAAAACAAAAACGTGTTAGACTTGGCATCAAGGTTCCCACTGCATAAAAAATCCAACTGTTTTTTCCATCTGAAAAAAATCGGATTTCGGTGTGAAAGAGCTTTTAGGGTGTATGTACACTGTAATGGTCTTACGAAGGGCATGAACACAAATGATCCACCTCTCTAATCCAAGCCAATGCTCACACTGCTTTTACCTCCTGGGCCTGAGCATGCAAACGTCATCCTGGTGGAAAGCAATTTCTCACAGTACAGTTACAAAACAAATATCACACCTCAGCATTAGATGGTAGTGATCTCTTTGCAGCCATATTTGTTGTGTATTGTTGAATTGCATGCTTGAGCACAGAACTCGAACAATACTTGAATAGTCATTGTAATAAAAATGTGATAGTATATAGATAATACAATTTTTTTTTCATGTTCTTATTGTCTGAATTAAATATACAGGCC
Source organism: Acestrorhynchus altus (assembly GCA_034509495.1). Classification (NCBI taxonomy): domain Eukaryota; kingdom Metazoa; phylum Chordata; class Actinopteri; order Characiformes; family Acestrorhynchidae; genus Acestrorhynchus; species Acestrorhynchus altus. The sequence goes on from CM067505.1 coordinate 21,336,542, forward strand.
TGACTGGGTTCCATCTGCAGTATCTTGGGTGATGCTAGTATTTAGGTGGTACAGTTCTGATGGGTTTTAGCAGAATGATTTTCAACAGCTTTGTAATCCCGGTGGATTACACTCCTGCAGGTGTAGATTGTCTTCGATGAAATGCACCTTCGCTGTTGAGTCTGGGATTCTGAGAGCTGCAGGCACAGAGGCGAGCGCTAGAGAGGGAGGGGGGGAAAAAAAGAGAAAAGAACTTGATGAATAACTGCGGCACTCCCACTGACAGCAGACATCAGCGGTGGAGCTTTATCTGCGCTCTTATGGATGTGTGTGTGGGTATGTATTGGAGATGTAATAGAAAGACAGTGTGTCACACTGACTGTGCCTGACGTTGAGAGAAAAGGCTCTCTGGCAGGGTGTTCTATTGACTCTGTTATCACTCACACCCACACTCTTTGTTTGTGTTCATTTGTGTGTGTGTGTGTGTGTGTGTGTGTGTGCGTGTGTGTGTGTGTGTGTGTGTGTGTGTGTGTGTGTGTGTGTGTGTGTTTGTATCACTGCATTCATAGCACTGTATGTTTTGGAGTTTATGTAGACATTCTGCACTTAATACAAAAAAAAAACAAGCACAGCCAGTAAGCTGTTTTGCTCTTTTCCAGCACTGAGGCTGGGGAGCAGCAGACCGTTCACTTTATTCAATACCACAAATGCAACAGTCAGAGAAAAGAATAAGAATGAACATACCAGTTTTAGTCATTTTTTGCAAGCAAGTTACACTGCCCTGTTTCCTTCTGTAGATTTTTTTGGGAGTAATGTTTGACTGGTCACAATTTTTCCTTTTTAACTAAAGTAAGTGAGGTAAGAAAAAAAATAATCTTCACCACCATGTTTCATGTTCTTGGGGTGATGAGATGTGTTAGTTTTGTACCAGATATAACGTTTTCCTTGGTGGCTGAAAAGTTAAATTTTGGTCTCATCTGACCAGAGTACTAAGGATTGCTTCCATAATGCCCAGATCTTTGGAGTGTATGGCTTATTGTGGTCGTATGGACAGAAAATCTAGGCTCTGCTTGGGATCTCTGCAGCTCTTTCAGGGTTACCTTTGGTCTCTGTGCTGCCTCTTTGATTAATGCCCTCCTTGCCTGGTCTGAGAGTTTTGGTGGTTGGCCCTCTCTTGGCAGGTGATAATGGTTTTGATGGTGCTCTGGGGGATCATCAGAGGTTTGGATATTTTTCATAACCCAAACCTGACTTGTACTTCTCAACAACTTTAACCCTGATTTGTTTGGAGCTCTCCTTGATCTTCATGGTGTTGTTTGGTTAGTGATGACACAAGTAGTCTCACAAATATTTATGTTACACTAGAAAGCAAGGCAAAAGTAAAAAAAAACAAGAAAATAGGTTTAATGAAAGGGTAATCTAAGAATCAAGGTGAAAAGTGTCAAAAAACAGTGTGTGATATTGTTTTCAGTAACTAACATGCTTTGTCTTTAAGACATTTATGTAGCATTATTAATAATAACAGTTTTAAAATCATTGTGATGCTCTAATGACCTGTAATAAATAGAAAAGCACCTCTACTGTTGTTACTCTAGGCTCAGTTGTTCTGCTAACTGCATCTATCTATCTATCTATCTATCTATCTATCTATCTATCTATCTATCTATCTATCTATCTATCTATCTATCTATCTATCTATCTATCTATATAGACAGAATGCAGCATACCTTATTTATGTAAAACCATTACTATTACTATTAATATTATTATTACTTTTACTATTACTCTGCATTGACAGTTCACATTTTTCACATTCTTTCATTTTCAGTGATGGTTCTGTGTTTCCCAAAAGTCAAACAATGTATTTAAGTATAGCTCAAAGTGCAAATAACTTTCCAACTGTAGGGGGAGCCCAGGATCAATATGGAGCTTCAGTATGTTTTTGTAAAAATGTGGAAAACCATTTTTTATTAAAAATATTTGGATAAACTACTTTTGACAGCACAGACACAAACACACACACTCACACACACACACACACACACACACACACACACACACACACACACACACACACACACACACACACCTAATATTACCCTTCTTTCTTCCAGCATGAGTGTGTGCTACTGGTCGATCAGCCTGCAGGAGAATAATTTAGTGAGGTGTGCAGTAGGCAGAATGTGCAGATCTGTGTGAGCGATCTCAGTTATTGCTCTCATTCTTTTACTGCTCTCATTCTATCCTGTCTCCCCTGGTTATTCAGGCCACTGCTCAGACCAAAATTAAGCCTGTCTGAGACTATCTGTCCATGCTAACAGGGAGCAATTCTTTCTTACTATATACAGCTTTTAGCTAATGAACACTATAGATGTAGAATTCTATACTAATATGGCCTACCGCATATGTATTTGGACCGTTACACAATTTTTTACCAAATTGAGAGAGAGAAAAAAAAGAGTGAGGGATTATCTTTGAATAGAGATGTTAAAAGAGCCAGACTTGTTTGAGCTGACAAAAAGGCCAACTCAGAATGTACAATACCATAAAGCTTCAGGAGGATGGGCAGAATACCACACAAGGTCCCAGTTCTGTCAGAACGGAACAGAAAGCTGAGTCTCCAGTGAACACATATCCACTTTTTCACTGAATGCAATCAAATCATCACAACAATGCTCCACCTAGTTGAGTCTAGTTGAGTCTTCCCTGGATGGTAGAGAGAGTAACTCTAACAAAAGCAAGACAATCAGCTTTTAATGCCCTTCTTTATTAACAGAACAGAAGAAACATTGATTGTATCCAGGAAAGAGGAAATGCTCTGGGAGTGTAGAAGAGAATGCAAAACATGTGCATCCAGACTGGACAGGAGGTGAAAAATTACCCAGAACAAAGGAATTCCTGGACACACTATCTGGACAAAGCCTTTATTGAAACATGGCATAAAAAAATGCCAACGCGTTGCGGCCTGCTCAGGGCACAAATGGCATCTCTGATTGATTGTATCCATTTTGTCCATATGTCAGGGATGGACTGCCCAGTGGAATGACTGGGAAAAATCCTGGTGGGCCACTATGGATGTCAACAAAACTCATCAAGCAGATACGATTGATAAAACCGGTCCCTAAGTGATCCTCTTCCAAAACTGATCTAAAGGGACCTGTCTATAAAACATCCAGGGCTGAATTAAGTTGCCAGTCCAGCCCTGTATAGGTTAGGAACCTGTGACTCCATGACTCCATCTTTTTGCTTCAGTTTTACTGTGTTCATTTGAACGAGCCCAAACTAAATCTTAGTCAGTGTCAGTCTCTGTTTAGCAGTTTTTCTCTTCTTCCTTGCCACATCCTCTTCATTTTCACGAGATCTCTCACTCACAATTATTTCTGTTCATTTACTAACAGACATATGCCACACACACACACACACACACACACACACACACACACACACACACACACACACACACACACACACACACACACACACACAATCCCCTTTCATGCTCCAAAGCCTCTGTACTGCTGCCACTATGTTCTCATTAGGGAAAACAGAAGCATGGTTGTTGTCTGCACTGGGTAAGGAACGGATTTCTTTTTTTACATGATTCTCCCCATTTTTCTCCTCAAATGAGAGCACTGCCACATTTCCCCCTTAGCATGACTTTCTTTCATCTCTCATCTCTACAGCTCCCTAAACCTCTTCTTCCACCCTCCATACTTCCCACTGTGCACATGTAATACACAAAGACATGATGTGTTTTTCAGGGCATCATCTAGACTTCCTCGTTCGAAACTCTACTACAGAACCCTACTTTTACCATCTACAACAGAAGAGCACTGAGGGGTCTTGCATTGTCTTGTTGGCTCCTCAAGTCCTTTTTTGTGGCTCTCAACAAAAAGGAGTAGATCCTTCAGACTTTTCCAGAACAGCTGCTGAACATCACTGTATGACATAGAGTATGATCTGTGAATTCAAGTCTAAAGTATATTAACTTTAGCAACAATGTTCAAATGTAAGTGTTTAGATTAAAATGAATTTGAGCTGGAGTTCTAGGTGGCTTCTTCTGAGGAGACCTGCCAGATAGGCCCAAAGCAAAAGAGGAGCTGGTGTGGTGATGGTTGTGAGTTTTAATTACAAGAAAGTGAGTTGTTGAGGGCAGATTTATGGAGTGGAGAAGAGGGGCTAGGGGTGATCCTTCTCCCAAATTTCAGTTATTTCATAACTCCATTTAAGGGGCTTTTCACACCTGTACTTTTTCATTTTCATTCTTGAGGCATTTCTTTTGGCCAGGTCTGAAAACCAAACACACCAAAATCACTGAGAGGAGTTGGTCTCAGTCCACTCTCAAACAAACTCTGGAGTGGTATGTTTGTGAGAACGTGATTTGATCTTGATCCAACCCAACTTTCAGGTGTACTCTGCAGCTTTATAGTAGGTATAGTAGGACTGGGTGATATTATATGGGCTGAGCTGATATTGTTAATATTCAATTTTAATATTTTCAAATAATGTTTTAATCTTGCAGAAACCTTGTTTCTGCTCTGTTGCTCTGCTCTGACCCCTGCTCTCAGCGCTCTGCTTCCTTCTGCCTCAATTTATGCTCTCATGTACACAGTATAGAGGGGCATTAGACTTAGTGTGTATAAAGAAGAAAAGACCACATTTCAATACGTTTAAATGTATTATGTCCTATTTTTTTCACATTGTGTTTTTCACATCATATCCATATGGTCACCAGGAGTAAGTAGGAATCGACTTGATGCCAATTCATAATAATAATTATAATACCATATAACGCCATTCAGCTAAAATATACCAGCATATGATTTTTTTGTCTATATCTCTGAGCCATAAGCTGTAGCATAACATGGTATTACACAGATAATTGTTGTTATGAAATTACTATATTTTGGCAAGAAAAATATGTCTGAAGCCCCTTCTCTGAATTTAACATCCTGAAAATCTTGTTTATGTGTCTAAAGCCTCCCCGTCATCACTCGACTAGACATGAACAAATGCCATCTCTGCTCTTGCTCCATGTTAATTTGCACAGAAATATTATTTAGTCCAGAACCACCTTCCTGTGTTTACTGTCTTGCTCCTGACCCACACAAGTGTGACCAATATGTGGAGGGAATGTTTGTGGTTTGAAATGACCCCTTTTGGTGTGCTTGGATTTTTCCAAGTGAGAAAATAAACCACAAGTTTTCAAACGTATTAATTTAATCAGGCCGGCACAAACAAACTATAGGTGTAAAATACCCTCTGATACAACAGCTAACAGATATCCTGTGCCAACCAGCATTGCACTGGGTGTGATGTGGGGAGACAATGCCAGCTAGCCACCCAGAGAGAGCATGGCCAATTTTGCTTTCTCAGACTCCGGCTGCCGAGGGCAAGCAGCATGACCCAGGATTTTTTATCTGCCATCCATAGCTACAGCATTAGACAAGATACAGTGTATTTTCCTGACAGCAACGTTATGCAAAACATTCAATAAATCTGATTTATCTGATATATAATGTTTGACTCAACAAGCAGCAAGCAGCATTACTGAGAAGCAGCTTTACCGCCCACTCTGCCAAAGTCGGTTACTACCTTGATTAGTCAGAGTCTCTGACACATTTTGCTGTTTTTATTTTACACTGAGGGTGGTTTATGTAATCAGACGGATGTTGTAGTCACATATTAGACACTCCTCCAGTCTATTTCTGGCAACCAACAGATTATGTAGAGTCTATTTGTTTTCAAAAGCTTTGTTTTACCAAGTGCAGTAAGAGGGAAGCTGCTTGCCAGTGACCTTGGAGTACCTCCACAGAGCCTTAAGATGCAATCCAACCTGGAGGAAAATAAAGAAAACAGCACCTGTTTCTCATTATCACGCAAATGTTTTTGCCTGAATTTCACCATTACTGAGATGATGAGATTCCCCACATTAATTGAGTCATTCATTAGATGACTAGAGGAGGCACAAAGCTATTCCACTATGAGCGCACCTAACTAAAAATGACTCAGCACGCAGGCTTATCCTTTTTCACTCCCGTTCTACTGTGAGATAGTGGATTTACGCACTAAATGGTAGGTTTACTCTGTTGGGAGCTGCTTTGTCTGTAGATTAGAGATTGGATCCTGTGGCGAATAGTGACCTCAGTTGGAGCCATCACTTATTCATGAAGCCTGGGGTAGGAGGTTCGGAACAGACAACTGCTGCATGGTCCCTCTGTCATTGTCCCAAGCTGAACCTGCTTTCTGTGGAGAACAGATGCTCTCCCTCATTCTCCAACACCCTTCTCCACATGCCAGGAACCCCATGCAGACAGGATGAGGGACTTATCATTTCATCTGCCTGCTTTCATTGCTTTTATCTCCCTGTCTTTCACTTTTAAAGTCTTTCAGTACAGTGCTGACCTATGTTCTGGCATATTTATTTTCAGGTTTCAGGTTTCAGGTTTTTTAGAAACGGCTATACTTTTCCCTACAGTCTTTAACCACTATATCATGTACACCTATCATATGTGTCATTGTACAGTTACAGACTTCAACCCATCTGCTGCACTGTTTTCCAGCCCCCTGTAGCTGTTCATCAGTAGAAAAGGACCACCTCTCCACCAGTCATGATTGATTACCCTTCTGACCCTGTGAGTAACTGCAGAGGACCCCAGGACATGTGCTCTGTGTTTACTGTTGGACTGGCCATGGTACTGTCAAGCCCTCTAGGTAAACTGCACAGTGTCCACACAACAACACTGAAAAAAAGTTCTTTTTTTTTCTTTTTTCGAAAATCTCCATTTCAGTGACCATAAATTATGTTTTTGAGTAGATGGGAGGTCAAAATGCAGACAAAAATCTTTGGATACATGTGGATGGGATCTAGTTGATGGTAAAACTCTACACTGCAGGATTACTAGATTAAACCTAAGTAACTAAATGGTTAATAGCGTTATTCATCACTATTCCATAAATTGTATTACACTATTACATTAATTACACCTCACATATTCCAACTATTTTAACCACCCTTTTCTCTAAAGCTGCTTTATGAAAAAGATCCTGGAATTCGTTTTAAACAATGCTGTTATTTCCCATTTTCCACAATGGTTACATTTACAACCAAAACTGGGAAACAAATCCCAAACAAAATCCCAACAAAAACAAACCCATGACACTTTAAACAGAAATGATAAGGTATGGCCAAAGAAGGACACATAGTGTACATGGTCTGTCAGTTTCATGAATCAAACACTAATTACCAAATTATGTTGAGGAAATTCTTGAGCACCTTTAATGCTACTGTTTCTTCAGTGGACATATACAATATTAGGAAGATAGTCTTAACAACTTGATATCACAAAATAACATACATAAAGTAGTACACCTCAAAAATGTAGAATATCATGTTAATTAGATTATTATTTCATATGTTTTACTGTTGATCAGTTTGGCTTATAACTCATGAAAACCAGAAATACAGAGTCTCACAATATTAGAACATAAATCCAAATTTGAATAGATTACTAATCTCACTATCATTTAAATGCAATGAAAATAAAATTTATCTCACTTTAAAATAAAATTTCAAAAACCTTTTTCACAGTATTTAAATTTTTTGAGATGCACTAGTATATCACTAAAGTGCACCCCAGGAAATATGCAACATATGCACAAACATTTTTCTCATCATATATATAACATGATTAACAAGGAGCTCTCATTGACTTGTGGTGCTCTTTTGCCAAATACAGACAAGCCAGCCTGCTGTGTATTTGAAGAAGAACTGAGAATACACCACAGCATGTTGCTATTCTCCTTTATGGAGCTTCTATCTACTATGGTTCTGGATTGTTTGAGGGTAATGCTAATTACCCTAATGCTTAGGGTAAGGGTTTAGGTTGAGGTGTGGGTTTACTGATTACACTGGTTACTTTGTAACTATCTCTGTTAAAATTGTTTAATTTTGTTTGTGTAAAATTCACATGAAGACAAGGGTTGCACAATATGTAGTAGATGCTGAATAAATTCTAAAATGGTAATTTAATCACACGTGTGAATTCCTCTTGAGACTGTATTGTGTTTTGTTTTGATTTGTATCCCAAGTCTGGAAGTGCCATTTATACAAACCCAATGGGACACTACCTCTATCACCTAGGATTCTCCAGGAGAGTGAATACAAGTACATGCCTCCTCCAATACCCGTGAAGCCAGTCAGCTTCTTTTCCAACAGCCACCATTGCATTATTGCTGCACAGGAAAGCATCCGTTCCCAAGCTCAATGGCTAACACATGCCTCTGCCAGCCAGCATCACACTTGATGAGATGTTGGGAGTGAGCACCATCTACCTACCCAAGGCCAGTTTTGCTTTGTGGGACTCTGGCTGCCGATGGCAAGCAGCATGACCTGGGATTTGAACCTACAATCCCTGGATCATAGTTTTAGTGCAGTAGACAGCAGAGGCATCCCCCCCAGTATTGTGTTTTATTCAGCTGATAAGTATGTTTGAACTAAGTCTCCTCCACAACATGTTTGCAGAGCAGATGTGTAATGAGCCACATGGCTCATTAGCTGCACAGTGTGCTCTTAGTTCGCCAAAGGGCAGGAGAGTCTTATAATTAGACCAGGTGTCTCACTTGGGTCCTTTCTTCTGCTGTGTCATTGCGAAGATACCTGCAGGTGGACTTACATTAATAACTATAATTCATTTTTCTCTCTATTATCATCAGCAGCACTTAATCATGGTAAGGCGGGTGGCTAACACAGTGTGTATCTGCACATGTGTGTAGAGGACACATGGCTGAATTGGTGCTGTTAATAAGTGAGTGAGCACAGATTGTCTGTCTCTAATGAGAAATGGGCCCGTGCCCTGTCCTGCAGTTTCAGAGCACTCTCGAAACTCCCCATCTGTGCTGCTGGCCACATCTCCGTCTGTGCCTGAGAAGAACAGCTCTCCATCCTCTCCATCTCCTCTCCTCTCCTCTCCTGTCCTCTTTCTTTCTCCTCTTGCCAAGCCTCTCATCTCCTTTTCAGGAATGCTGGACGAGGAGGGAGGAGGGTTTAATACAAATGCAGACACAAAACTTCCTCTCAAACTCTGATTCTCCTTTTCTCTACTCTCTCGTTCCTTTTCCTCTTCTCTACTCTCCTCATCTTATATGCTATATTCAGGGAGTCACTTGTCTCACAGTATGGACCACTGGCCTGGACTGACAGAAAGCTTACCTTGACCTCTCCTGCCACCTCTTCAGAGGCTGAATTCAGGCTCTGCTGCCCCCCTGTCTGCGATGGCCCTCAGGCTCCCGTGTCACCCCTTCACACTTCACATGCTACTGAGCATGGACTAGTTTCCCACCCTGCCTTAGACTGGTTGCCCACCTGCTATGACTAACTATGTAAAAATTTACATGGACTCTAATTATCTGCTACTGTTACTATTATTACTGTTGTTGAAAAACAACTGAAATCAGCAAGCAGTAATTTTAATACACAGCTAATTCAAAGTCTCGTAATGTATCAAATGTGCTTCATTGTTGCTTTTTCATTCATATTTTGTTGATATATTACTGAGTCTGTCAAGTGTTTACTGACCCTCAATGTGTCACCAAAGTAAAAAATCTTCAAAGATGTAATATGGTATTCAAAGTAATTAAATGTAAAAAATTACAAATAATACAACAAGACATTATATTATTGGTAAGCACATTATTACAATAATTATGAAGACATTGTTTTACATTAGTAGGCAATCTGTTACATTATTGGTTTATTATTGGATGACCCCATTGGGGGCTACAAGGCTGTAATTGCAGTGACTTTCACTCTTACTGCATCATGCTTATTTTTATCTGCACATGGGTTGATGGAGCATTTGACTGGAATAATAAATACTGTTTTTGAAGTGTAAGAGCTCCATGTGATGATGAACCGATAAGTTAGGGGTTGAGTAGCTCCTGCGCAGCAGTGTGGCAGATTGATAATCTGACACTGAGGAAGGATGTGTGTGTGTGTGTGTGTGTGTGTGTGTGTGTGTGTGTGTGTGTGTGTGTGCGTCTGTGTGTGTAAATTCCATAAGAGTGGGATGGGGATTGATTTCCTGCTGAAATTCACTTTAGTGAAGCATGAGAGTGTGTGAAGAGACTTCATTTCTGCTCAGAAAACACTACTACACATGGTAAGAGAGGATCAATCTCTCTCTCTCTCTCTCTCTCTCTCACACACACACACACACACACACACACACACACACACACACACACACACACACACACACACACACAGCCATAGTTGGGTGTATCAGGGATGATAGTAAGGAGGAGTATTAGATCCTGGTGAGGGACTTTGCAGCCTGGTGCCACAGGAATCATCTGCAGCTCAACACCTCAAAGACCAAGAAGCTGGTCATTGACTTTGGGAGGTCCAGACCAAAGTCACCAACAGTTCTGATTGAGGGAGATGAGGTGGAGGCTGTGGACTCCTATAAGTAACTCAGGCTGTGGCTGGACAGAAAGTTGGACTGGTCATGTAACATTGACCACCTGTACAGAAAGGGACAGAGCAGGCTGTAATTTCTGAGGAGTCTATGGTCCTTCAACATCTGCAGGAAAATACTGTAGATGTTTTATCGGTCCGTGGTTGCCAGTGCTCTGTTCTACACTGTGGTGTGCTGGGGGGGGCAGCATATCCAAGAAGGACACATACAGGCTGGACAAATTGATCAGGCTGGCTGGCTCTGTGGTTGGCACAAAGCTGGACTCTCTGGTGTCAGTGGCAGAGAACAGGACTCTGAAATATCTACTGGACATTATAGACAATGCCAGTCACCCTCTACACACTGTCATCAGCCACCAGAGGAGCCTGTTTAGTGAGAGACTGCTCCTTCCCAAGTGCAGGACCAACAGACTTAAAAACACAGACTGGTCAACTCCTCTCTGGGGGGAGGAGTGCTAACAGGAGGATGGGAGTAGGAACCAACCAGTAACCCACAACCCAACCACCACAACACAACTGGACTTGGTGGAATAAACAGCTCAAAAGTGGAATAATAATGTGCAAAACCTCCTTCTACAGGACTCTTTTTTCGTGCACTATTTATATATGTTTTATATTGTAATATAGTCTCTATATTATATATTCTTTATATAGTGTTTTTTCTTATATAGTGTAATTATTATCTTATCTTTCTACTCTTTTCTGTACTGTACTGATGCTACTGCTGGAACCTTAATTTCCCTGAGGGAACCCTCTCAAGGGATCAATAAAGTTCTATTCTATTCTATTCTATTCTATTCTATTCTATTCTATTCTATTATTTATTTATTTATTTATTTATTTATTTATTTATCATATAGTTTGGTTGCATATTGTTATTAATGTTTTCATGCCTACCTGTTTGCAGCCTCTTGTTCATAGACTGACTTTGACTCCTTATTTTCAGTAACCCCAGCTGTTGCTGAGGGAGTCTGCTTTTTCCTTTGCCAACCTTTACTTGCCAACATTTTTCTCTGCTGTATATCTAATATACGTGTTGTTCTATTGATAATGTGCAAACAAACCTGAATCAATCTCTCCTGCTCGCTCACTGAGTACTTGTATGGCAGGTTATCACAGGTAGCCTATAACCTTTACATGTTATTCAATGTGAAACTGTGGAGGAACCTCTTAAGGTGCTTCAATGAACCTTCAGGTTCCTATATGGTTACAAAATGAAGAACCTCCAAAAGTTACTCAAGGATCTTACACTTTATACAGTCTACATACCAGGTGGTTCTTCTTCATACTATGAAATGTATTCCTGTCTGAATCACAGCACACACTGAGCTTGAAATAAAAATTGTGATATCATTCAAAAAACTTTATTCGGAACACTATACTATACCTTAATGTTTGTGTGGCATTGATTCCAGAAAATGTTCCAGAAAAAATATTTTGATATTCTGGTCAGTGCAGGTTTTTGTAGATATTTGATGGCTAAATCTCCTGCTTTGCCACCTTCCAAATTAGGCATCAGTAAAGATTTTTTCCCTTTTAATAAAATATCATCCCAAATTTATGCTTGATCCCAAACCCCATTAAGACTCTTCCCTTATCACATACAATACTTCCACCACTAGGAGGGTGAAGACGAGCACATGCCTCCTCTGAATGAGGATCTGAACATTGTCTGTGCAAAGAGATATGGATACAAATGCAGTAATGTCCAGACATTCAGTGAGCCTGTCCATTATGTACATGTGTAGATAAAGTGTCAGTGCAGTGATTTTCGTGGTGGGTCTTGTGTAAACTTTCCACAGAAGAAAATAAAAGCTCCTTTCTTCATGAAGGTTCAAATGGAATTACTTGAAATTGATAAACATAAGCATTACTTAAAGCTGCTTTTCTATGTCCTCGTGATTTTATACCTTACATACTGAAACATTTAAGTAAGACAAAAAACAAAAGAAGTCTATATGAGGGCAAATACTTTTTCACAGCACAATAGATGTGGTCAATCAGACTTGTGCAAAAAACAAACAAACAAAAAAACACGAAGGTGTCCCGAATTGAAATTAAAATGTCAGATGCAGTGTGTTGTTGCCATTCCATAACATATGAATCAAGATCATATTTCAGCCCCATTTACTTGCTGTGTGAACATATCTTTGTGCTTGTGCACTGCGTTCCAATTTTTCACTAGCCAGGTCATCATTTTTGATATGTAAACTAACAGACATTTAATCTTATGAAAACATAATGTTGGAAAAGCTTTCAAATGTGCATCTTTTGAGAGCCCTGAAGAACATGAGTCATTTAATACCTAATAAACACTGCCTCTGTTTTGCCCTTGTAGTCAAAAGAACATTAAATCAAAACCCCGTTTTTCTTTCTTCTTCCTTTGTTCTCTCTTTTCCTGTATTCCTTTATCCCTTTACCCTTCACTGCATTAATGTGATCAGTGAAGTGTGTCCCAAGGTTGAGATCCATCCTCATGGAGCTTTAAAACCTAATTACGACCATGGAGGACAGACCTGCAATATATGGTTCTTTAGTGCTCACGTACCTTATAAGCATACAAATGCGAGTGCATAGCTCAGGGCAGTGAACAGGGCCAGAATAGGACAGCCTATGCTGATTAGAATGTGGGGTGCATGATTATCAGTGATTGCCTTAATACGGAGCTCAAAGAGCCCTAAAAAGCACCTGTTATCTCCTGAGCCTGTAGGGAGGATTTTGCCAAATAATCAGCTTCACTTCTTTGTAATTAGTTCAGGCTTATGCAAGCTAAGAGTGAATGGGATGTATATGTGCATATGAATGTGTGTGCTGGGTTGTTTTGACATTTTAATAGACAGGCAGCATCTCAGCATTGGCATACTATATTTTATTTAATGTAGCTTCTTTCACATTTAGGACTCGAAAGGTCCATTTCTAAACAGCTAGAGAACATAAAGTAAACACTATTTATACTTATCACTGTTTGTATTTATTACTAATTTCAGTCAGGTCCGAGGTTAAGTAAATTCAACTTACTTAGTCATAACTTACCCTAATTCTATTTTTTTCCACCTGCAGCACCTTCTGTTATGTAAACTGTTGAGTTTGAATCGAACCTACTTTGTACAATTTCTTCAACAATTTTATAATTTTCCACTGAAATAGCTTAACCTTTAGAACACAAGGCCAATTTTGTGGATGACTTCTGTCCTGTTTTCTTGTTTGTCTTGTTTTTAAGCACATGGGTCTGTTTATTTTTTGGTCAAGTCTCCACTCCGCTCTGCCCTGTCCTTAGTGTGTTACACCCATGTCTCCTTTGTAGTCCTGCCTGTTTGTAATCATCCCCAAATGTTTCTGGTCTTGTCTGTGTCCTTTGTCTCAGTCAGTCTTCTTCCTTTTTTGTGTTTTTATCAGTGTGTGCATCTTCTCATAGTTCTTTGATTTTGAATTCCAAATTGATTTAATTTGTTTGTCTTGCATACATAGTTTTATTTTCAGCCTGTTTACCTTATTTATTTCTTGTTTTGTTACCATATTACCATATGACAACAAAACATTACCATATAGTTTTGTTACCGTATACTATATATACCATATATACCATATATTACCATCTAGTTTGTTCAGAAATATATTACCTTGTGTTACCTCTACCTTCACATGTGACAGTGGGATAATATTATTTTCAGGAGGTTCTAGGTTATTCAATTTATTCTTCGTTTAAATATTAATATGACTTTGACAATGTTTGACAAAAACTGTAGCTGCACCTATTCTTATAAAGACAAACAAACACCTTCACATCTCAGAACTCCTGTTTGAATTTGATTGTGAAAAGAATTCTGATGAATTATTTACAATGATTAGTTGAACATGGATATTTACAATACTTTTTTTTTCCAAATATTGACAGTGGTCCTAAAAAAAACACTCTTCCCTCATTATTTTTTAATAAATGAATTTTTAAAAGAACCAACAGCTAACAGCAACCTGAAACCACCACAACACACTGGACTCTCTGTGCAATAAACAGTTTTTCAAGTGCAATAATAATGTGCAATACACCATCCTAAAGGACTCTTCTTTTTTTTTTTTTTTCCTCATGCACTATTTTCTATATTTTATATTGCAATATAGTCTGTATATTATATATTCTATATATTTATATAGTGCTGCTTACTTATACTAAATTATTTTTTTCTGCCTATCTTCTGCTTACTGTACTTATGCTGCTACTGGAACCTTCATTTCCCTGAAGGAACCCTCCAAAGGGATCAATAAAGTTCTATTCTATTCTATTCTATTCTATTCTATTCTATTCTATTCTATTCTATTCTATTCTAGTATTATCCCTTCTTAATTTGAACACTGTGAGCAAAGAAAGAGAGCAAGCAGTTCCTCTCCTCATTTTCTTCTATAACCTAATATCTGTATCAGTGATGTTATTAGCCTCACCCCATTAGATCAATTGGAGTGTGGATGCAGCTTGAACATATACATGTGGATAAAGCAGTAAACATGCACTGAATGGCTCCTTTGGCATTTAAACTTGGATTTAATTCAGGTAGAAACAAATGAATTTTAGCTGTTTTCTGAGCTGGATTTCTCGCTGATAGTCACATAAATATGGGTAGATATGGTAAGTATTCTGGTTTGTTATGATACGCATATCATTTCTATAGGTTAAAAGGATCTTGAGATATGAAACTTGGAAAACATGTAACCACAAAGAGCAGATCTTACAACAAATCTGGTTGTAAGAGTTAAATATTTTGTTGGGTTTCTACTTAATGATAACCAATCTGCTCCTGGAGAGCTACCTTCCTAAAGGTTTCAACATCAACCCAAATCTAACACACCCTATTCAGCCAATCAAGAACTTCTGAAGACAGTAATTAGTTTGCTCAGCTGGTGTGGATTCAAGTTAAATCAAAAGTCTGAAGGACGGTAGCTCTCCAGGAGCAGGGTTGGTGACCCCTACTTTAAAACAACATTATGTAGCATTTGTACCTTACAATTGTATAGTCCAGTTGATTTTGATGCTCTATTGACTCGTAATATAAAACTTAAATTAAACCCAAAATGCAATGAAAAGTATCTTGATTTTGTGACCTCAGATGCCCTGTGTAGACAAAATCATGCAATCTTGTCATAATCAGATTAAATAACCCCATTTAAAAACTAAGAAAATAGGACAAAATGCCTTAGAAAGTGGAAAAATGTCCATCGATGGTATGCTGCAAATGTATCAAATGGAGATTAGTATTGTAGAATGGTATTTAAGGCAGTATTGAGGTTCAATTCAGCATTTAAATGAATCATTCCTTTAATGACTTTAATTAATCAGTCTGATTAGTTTGATTTTCCTCTTCAGAGTGTGTATCTGTATAGAAGAACAGTGTGACTGTTGTGGGAACATGTGGTTGTGGGTGTGTACCTGCTGTTTGATGTGTTTTTTTCTGCACCCTGCTTTTTCTTGACTGCAGATTGTGTCCATTTTATGTGCAAGGTTGTGAAACTGCTTTTCGACAGGCTGAGCCCCTGGTTACATAGAAACCAGTATCCATGGAGACCAGCAGGGCCATCTGGAACACGACATTCGTGTGGGTAATCAGATTCAGAAATAATAATAATTTCTTTTAATAAACACGGACAAAATCTGTGGGATGTGGTGACCATTTTTAACCTCTGCCTTCACCATCTAGGCTGGCACTGCAGTTTCTGGAAGGACCAGCAACCTCATTTCCAATAATGCTCACTGTCACAAGTTGAAAATTAAGAATTAGGCATTTCTCATTATGGATGAACATCTCTGATCTCACCTTTATTCAGTATGATTGCATTTTGTAAATAAATAATTCAAATTTGCTCACAAATGAAATTACAAATGAAATTAATTTGATAATTTTTGTATTTTTAAACACGTACTAATGCCTTTCTATTGTTTACGCAGTTTTACAAAACAAAACACTAAGAATATTATCCTTTGAACATGTAGGCTGACATTTGTGTTTGAAAACCATAGAATTTATTATGCTCATGCAATGACCACAAAGTGACACATTTATTTAATTATACCAAGTTATATCTGATTCTTATAATCCACAATAAATGTAGTTCAATCTAAATACATTCTGTATTTTGAATAATGTGGAGGCAGTATACCCCTGGGCTTTACATTGAGGACATCTGTGCTGACTCAATCATAACAAAACAAAACTATATTTTCCACGATGCTCAGGGCACTGTCTTTGCAAACCACAAAGATCACTGTCACACTGACACATGCTTTCCATGTGATAAGATTCATTAAGACCACATTTGAACTCAAAATTGAACTCTAACCCAAACCACAATCAAACTAACCTAGATTCACACTATTCAGACACATTCAGACCAAGACAATATCCATACTAATTCTAACCTAGACCATATACAAACTAACCTACACACCACATTCAAACTAACTCTAACCTAAGCAACATCCATACTAATTCTAACTTAGAACAAACCATACTAACTCTAACTTAGACCATATTCAAACCAACTGCAATCTAGTCCACATTCAGACTTATTACAATTTCTAAATTAGCTCTAAATTAGACCATATTCAAAACTAGACCACACTTGGTATAGTTCTAACCATATTCAGTTGAACTGTGTCCATATTGAAATCTCTAAATTAAAAAAAAATATTTTATGTTAATTTGTATTTTATTTGTAAACACTACATGAACAGTTTAGACCAAGACAAGAGGGAATTGTGTGTCTTTACTGTCTGAAGTGTCTGTGTAAAGGCTGCTCTGCACGAACACCACTCTTCTCCACTTTACATGTTCAACAGGTTTTCCCCACTCAGCAAGACACCCACTGAGAAGCCTTTGGAAAGTGCTCTATTTTGAGTAAAAATAGAAATGTAAAAAGCGTGTTCTTTGGAGACTTCAGTCACAGTCAGAGCCTGATGAAAAAGCAGTGCTAATTGTAAGACTGGTGGCTCTAATGACCTTTATCTGCCATACCAGTAGCAGTAATATCCTGTTTGGCATGGCTATGAAATATACAGCAGGTTGTGGTTTCTAATTTGATTATTTGGCTTGCTGTCTAGAGGATGAAGACAAAGGTTAATACATCAAAGTTTTTGATGTGGGTCACTTTTAAGCACAGGTCTGTATTTTGTATTTCAAACTGAAAATCTGTAGTCATAGTCTAGGCTGGACAGCACATAAAATGACTAAAGTGATTATCAGTTTGTTGATATTGAGCTTCAGTACCAATGGATATCCAACAGATGGTGTTTTCTGAGACCATTTCTGTTCCTAGAGCCAAACAAAACTACCTGGAGACTCAAGGAAAAGAAAGAAACACAAGAAACAAGCATCTCATTTGCAATACCAGCATCTTTGGTCTGTAGCTAATGTGCCAAATATAAGAGAGATCTTTTATTTTAACCAGCCATTGTACATGAAATCACTACAGCATAACCATAAACTCCTCTCCCTGCAGGTACCATTATAAACACAGTCTATTTCTAAATGTTCAGGGAGGGGATATTACACCTCTTTATGATATTTATGACAATGCTTTAGGCAGCATTCAATTATTGATTTTTCTTTTAAATGTGAGCGTTTTAGCCACTAATATTCATTTTCTCAGGAATGCTGACTTATCAATATTTACGTGCCACTAGGGCGAAAATCTTTCAAATTAAGTTGTCACTGTCAAAGAGCAATACTCTTAAGACGTTTTGACATTCAGTTTTCTTATCCAAAAAGCTTGTTGTTTAGAATGTTATTGTGACTCACTATAGCGGTCATAAGAAATCATTTAGAAATATCCTTTATCATGAATGTGTAGAATGCAATTATTCTACCCATCTATCATGATTATTTCACCAGGATTACACCAAGACTAAGGCTATGAACAAAACAGACCCCTATGTACATTTTTGAGAAGAATTATGTTGCATCCATCCATCCATCCATTTTCTGTACCGCTTATTCCTGAATAGGGTCACAGGGGAGCCGGTGCCCAGGACGCTAGTCCATTGTAGGGCTCTGTCTCTCACACACACACACACACACACACACACACACACACACACACACACACACACACACACACACACACACACACACACACTCACACATTCACACACTAAGGGCCACTTTACAGTCACCAGTTCACCTACCACACGTCTTTGGGCTTTGGGGGCAACCGGAGTACCTGGAGGAAACCCGCACGAACACGGGGAGAACATGCAAACTCCACACAGAAATTTCCAAGGTCGCCCCACCCGGGGATCGAAACCAGGTCCTTCTTGCAACAGCACTATCCACTGCGCCACCGTGCACTAAAATAAAAGCTTGATGAGCAAATCTTTTTGCTGAAAATCATGGTGCCCTGACATCTCTATGGTTGCTGCTCTGGGTTCATCATGGCAGAAACTGCACTATGTGTCTTTATCAAAGCAGGCAGAACAACACTTGCAAGAACTACATAACACTGCATTCACTTTTTAACTATTCTAACTATGTACAATCTCTACAGCTTCAGTCCACAAGCCTCTTTCACATTCAGTGATATTACTGATATCTCTCAGCTGGAAAAATGCACATGAAAAGCATTGTCCTTTATTGACCTCTCATATCACAAATTCCATGTCCTGAATGCTGGGGGGCCCATGAGCAAGAAAGGCCAGTCCTCACATAATGCTTTAATGTTAATACCTTAAAGTTTCTCAACCCTGCTCCTGGGGGCACTCTTTCCCCTGCTTTAACACACCCCCTGCAACTCTAAAAGGGCTTGTTAATGAGCTGATTTGTTTAATCAGGTGTGCAGAGCAGGGGTGCCTCTAAGACCAATGTTGAGAAACACTACTTTAAGACACTATATGACTTTGATTGGAATTCCATTTTACATTCATAAAGTGAAAAACTTCAAAGAGACTTTACATTTTCATTGCAAAAGTACACATTTGATTTCATTCCACTTAACTGAAAAGGTATTCAACACCTGGATTTTCCCTTCATTTACAGAAAAGAATTTCAATCTCTTTTCTCATTAATTTTTTAAAACAGCTTTGTAACTTTACATTTTAAATGTACTTTCACTGCTTTTACTTGTGCAGATTATAATCAGGTAACTAATTGCACTATTGTTGGTGATGCAGCCTCCCGTTGTCCACACCTGTACCTCATGTTTATTTATCTTGAAAACCTTGTTTGACTTGAGTCCATATCTTCACTCTTTTTGCTGCATCATATTGTTTAACAAAACAGTGAAATGTATTTTTATGTCCGTACCTTTGTGTAGCCCAGATTACTGTTGATATCTGTCTAGTTTGATCTGAAATAAAAGTGTCAGTAAAAGTGAAGATACAAAGTTTCATCTATTGACAAACAAATCATGTCCTGATATAGTTCAGCTGGAGGGCTAGAAACATTTGATCATTTGACATTTGATCATTTCTTCTTTATACATACAAAGTCTATATTTATGTTTATTTTCTAGTTTAACAGTGACTTTGATTTAATTTTGAGTACTTTTATACTTGGGTAAAAAATAATTCATCTTTAATTATACTTTTACTCAACTTTTTACTTTTTATTTTATGCTTCTTTAAGCACCTAAAACTAAAATGTATTTAATTATGTTTCTTTTAAGTGTTCAGATGCCCTGTAGGGACAAAACCTTATGACAATCTGATTATATAAACTACATTTTTCAGAGAAATAACCTGATCAAAACACAACAGGAGGGTAAAATAAATCTAATTTTAAAAAATTTAATAAAGGCTTTACCACAGTACATATATCAAGGCAAAAGTTCCCTTTACGGAGGCTGGTAAGCTGTTGTAAAAGCTATTATTAATGAAGTTAATGAAGAATGCAGTTGCTACACTTCAGGATGCCACATTATAATTGTGTGTAGTCAGTTAAATTGGTTTAAAAACCAATTAGCTCTTTTTAGACCTAATGCATATTTTAACTATGAAAAGAAGTGCAGACTTTCTGACTAAACAAACCATATCATATAAGGAGTGAACAAATAACATAAATGTTTAGATAAAGCAGTGTGATTTAATAGGACAATGCAATACCAGAGACTACTACTGATAGCTAACCACAGATGTTTGAGGAATTTCTTATGCAGACATGCAGTGTAAAGGCAATGTGACATTTCCCCATGGTTTGGTGATCAGATCTGCTGTTTAAAACAGATGGTTCAGAAATTGGAATGCAAATGTTGTCAAACTAAGCAGCACAAATTCTATAGTGCACAGAAAAAAGCCTACAGAAAGGCTCCTTCTTGTTCTTTTGCTCTTATAGAAACCATAGACAACAATCCGATATCAGGAAAAACTCCATAGACAAGGGAAAGCTCTAAGATATGCAGGGTAGGGGTGCCTCCAGGGTCAGAGACCCCAGAGAAAATTAAACTCACCAGCTAAGCATGTACCATTCTTACTAGATCACTGTAGCATAAATACAGGGTGAATTAAGGGACTGGTGCTCACAGGGGTGCATTCAGTAAAGTCCAGTTAGAAATATATTCTGGAACATAATCATGTCCATAAGATCATATGTGCTCAACAATTTCATCCAGTTCTGTTTTCACATTAAATTGGATGAAATATAAATAAATGCTCTAAATACTCCTTTTGTAAAGTACAAAAACATATGAAACATATGAGACATAAAAAATGTATGAGTAAGGGCTGGGCAATATGGACCAAGAAATCATATCCCGATATATTTTAGCTAAATGTTGAAATATGTGGTCCACCTATTAGTGACCTCTACTATGCAAGGTTTATTTTCTTCTCAACTGCTCAAATGAATAGATAACATCTTCATTATTATAATTTGTATTATTATAATTTAATTACAATAATTTGTCTTGTTGGTATATATTTTTTTTATTTATGGCAAGGTAGCCAGGTAAATTCGACACTTTACAACATGACACAGCAGATGTATAACTCTACATTTTGCTTTGACCAGAAGTGTGTTCAGGATGAATAACCTTTCTTTCTTAAAGTGTCCCACCTTGGAAGATTGGGTTTAAGTAGACAATCCAGCCAACACTTCAACAATATTACAAATGATTTGGTAGGAAATAGAAAAGAAATAATCCAATCCAGTAAAAGAGAGGCAGTCTCTTCTTCTGTTTTTCTTTCTTCTCTTGCTCTCCTTATCTCCTTCATCTTTGAAGTAGCTCTTGATGCTGTATGTATCCACATATTCTTTGCTTTGAAGGTTTTCTTTTATTTTAGCCATTTCAAGTACTGGTGCTTTTTGCTCTAGAGAATAAATCAAAAGGGAGCTGCAGGGCATGGCAAATTCAGTTTTCACCCACACCATACAGCTACTGCATACTGCTTATATTGACACTTTACAGCTCTGTTGGTAAACTCCACTCATGCGGAGGAATGTGAATGCTCCCATATCAACCTCAACTGAGTATTTTGTCACTGGGTCATCTAGGAAAAATGATGACAAAGAAATGAACGGATAAGGAAAGAACTCCACTTGCTCAAACCCACAGACAAGCACATATATACACACTCCCTCTTATTGTACAGTGTTTTCTGTTTGAATATTGCAAATACTAGAACCAAATGGGTAAGGCAGCATTTGACCAACCATTTTTCAAACTTTTTTTCATTGTAATGTAGGGCTGGGTGATATATATTAATATTTACATTGATATCAGGCTATTTACAGAACAGGATATGGGTTGAGGTGATTTCATTTATAGTTTTTAAATGTTCTGTTTCAATTGCTCTGTTCTACTCTGTTCTGTCTCTACACTATAGAGGGGGCATAAGATGTGTATAATGTGTATTTCCATTTCAAAATGGTTAAAAAAGTAAAAAAGGATTTCAATTAGTAATTTTAATATAATATTTCATTCAGCCCTACTGTAATGTCTGAATAACTACACTTGGTCTCTTTTGACACTCTATGTATACTCTATATACACTGTATGTAGTTTGGTAAGTGTCAGTTACAGCATGACTGATCCTACAATAAGACAGAGCTGAATGTTTTTCAGGGAGGTGGGTTTGCACTCTGAGTGGAGCCCACTGGCCCTCAAATCATGCTATGAAGGCTTTCATTTCAAGCAGATGATTTTAGTACTAAAATAGCTGTCGATGACAATGCACATATGCAGTAAATTATGAAGCAGGCAAAATAGTAACACAAAAGCCACTTGAAGCCTTTCATGGGTCCTACTGAAAAGGCACTAGACTGTTAAAAGTAAGACATTTGTTAAGTTGCCAATTTCTAACTGAATCCAATACACATTTCGAATGAAAGCATATTTTACAGTGCATTCACTTTCCCTCAAAATTCTACACACAATAACCCATTTCATTCATTCATTCATTTTCTGAACAGCTTATTCCTGAATAGGGTCACGGGTGAGCCAGTGCCCAGCCGGCAACTCTGAGCGCAAGGGCGGGAAACAACCTTAGAAGGGCGCTAATCCATCGTAGGGTGCACTCATGCACACACACATCCACACACTAAGGGCCACTTTAGAGTCGCCAATTGACCTACCATGCATGTCTTTGGACTGTGGGGGAAACCGGAGTACCCGGAGGAAACCCACGCGAACATGGGGAGAACATGCAAACTCCACACAATAACCCATGATGACAAATGTTTTGCAAATTTATTAAAAGTAAAAACACAAACATGTTAAAAATGTAACATGTACATACTTTAAGTATTCACAACTTTTGCCATGACACTCAAAATTGAGCTCAGGAGCATGATGTTTCCACTGATCATCCTTCAGATGGTTCTACAGCTTGATTGGAGTACACCTGTGGTTAATTCAATTGATTGGACATACGAAAGGTAGACACCTGTTTATTTAAGATCCCATTGTAGACAGTGCATGTCAGAGCACAAACCAAGCCATGAACTTGTATGTAGATCTCTGAGACAGGATCAAGACACAGATTTGGGGAAGGAAAAAAGGCTGATATATTGAAGGTCCCAAAGAGCACAGTGGCTTCCACCATCCTTAAATGGAATAAGTTTGGAACCAAAAGGACTCTTGCTAGAGCTGGTCAAACTGAATAATTGTGAGGGCCTTAGTCAGAGAGGTGACCAAGAACCCAACGGTCACTCTGACAGAGGGCCAACATTGCTGTGTGGTGAGAGGAGAACCTTACAGAGAACAACCATTTCTGCTGCACTCCACCAATCAGGCATGTATGGTAGAGTGGCCAGACGTCACCACTTCTCAGTAAAAGGCACAAACAGTAATAGACAGTCTGGAGTTTGCCAAAAGGCAATTAAAGGACTCTCAGACCGTGAGAAACAAAAAGATTGAACTGTTGGACTGAATGCCAAGAATCCTGTCTGGATTAAACCAGGCCCTGCTCATCACCTAATCAATACCATTCCTACAGTGAAGCATGGTGGTGGCAGCATCATGCTGTGGGGATTTTTATCTGCAGCAGGGACTGGAAGATGAGTCAGGGTTGATGGAAAGATGACTGCAGCGATGTACAGAGGCATCCTAGATAACCTGCACCAGAGTGCTCTGGATCTCATACTGGGATGAAGGTTTATCTTTCAACAGGACAGTGACCCTGAGCACACAGCCAAGATAACAAATAAGTGGCTTCTGAAACAACACTGTGAATGTCCAGAGCCAGAGCCCAGACTTTAACCCAATTGAAGATCGCTGGAGATATCTACAAATGGCTGTGCACTGATTCTCCCCATCCAATTGATAGAGCTTGAGAGGTTCTGCAAAGAAGAATGGTTCCCAAAAACAGGTGTGTCAAGCTTGTAGCATCATAATCAAAAAGACTTGAGGCTGTAATTGCTGCCAAAGGTGCTTCAACAAAGTATTGAGCAAAGGCTGTAAATACTTTTGTACGTTATATTTTTGGGTTCTATTTTTAATACATTTGATTATGATTTCAAATGATTTTTTCTCACTTTGCCATTGTGGGGTATTTTGTGTAGAATATTGAGAGAAAAATATAAATTGAATACATTTTGAAATTAGGCGGTAACTTAACAAAATGTGCAAAAATTGAGGCACTGTGAATACTTTCCGGAAACACTGTAAATTACTCATTTAGTAAGTGATGTCCAGGGAATTCTTTATACTATTTGGATTTTGAAACATTGCTGTGAGGATCTGATTTAATTCAGAGACAAGAGAATTAGTGGCATCAGGATATTGGATGATCACCACCTCACCTCATCTCCAACTCCTAAAACACATCCCAAAACTCTAAAGGGACTAGACAAGCTTTGTGTGTGCAGCAATGGTTACTGGTACAGTTACAACAAGTTGAATGCATGATTTAGAAGGGGTGTCCACAACAGTGGAACATAAAGTGTACCTCTGAGAAAGCTTCTATAGCTATAACCATCCCACAAAGTTAACATTTCTGCAGCCTAAAAGGTACCCTAAAAGCAGCTACCCCCTAACTAACTCTACACTGACTGACCAAGGACCAAAGTTTTAAAAGCTACACCTACACCATCTACACAATATTAATGTGGCTTCTGTTTCAGGAATGGGTCATATACTGACGTTTTGGGCCTCAATGGGCTAAAGATTGTTTGGGCCCCAAAAATCACTGCTTGTGGCTATATTTATTATTATTTTTTCTCTCAGGAGCGAGTGGGCAGTAAGAGAAGCAACAGAAAAAAAGCAAAGCAAAACATAGGAGATAAGTAAATGTATAACATGTAGGTGGGGTGAGAAGAGAGGTAGAACAGGCAAGAGTGAAAAAAAGAATCACAGAGAAGTGGTCACTTTTTGTATGGCTTTTTCTTTTAGCAATGCCACAGAACCCTTGTTTTCAAATCTGGACTTAAACTCACTTTCTAGTCCTAGACTTTGTAGGACTATTTGGCTAATCAATGACATTCCCTGTTCCTGTAACTTCCAAATGTTTGAAAGGCTCAAGTCACGTCTCTTTAACAAAAAATGGTTCCTCGTGGAAAGAAAAATGGTTCTTCTGTGGAATCAAAAACGAATAACCATTTGAAGGATCTATTTTTAAAAGTTGACTCTGCTTTTAAAAAAATGTTATAAAAATAACTTGAGAAACAAATATGTATAATGTATCCAAAGTGATTAGTTTGACAGCTTTTCCAGCATTCAAACAAAACTAGCTAGCACATAGGCTGGGCTGTTAACTCCAGTATAACCAGAAAACAAACATGTTGCCTGTCAGCCAATCACAATCTGTTCCCATGACCCACATCACTTGAATTCTTACATCAACTGTTTTTCATCTGTTTACATGGATTTAAATATGCATTTTTGTAGAACATGTTGCAAAGTATTGACATTGACCAGTTATTGCAAAGCAAGTGGAGTCCTGTTTGTCTGTCTGGTATTTTGATTCTTTTCTTTTTCTAATTGTCTGCTGGCTTTGACGATGAGTTTGTCTTTACATTAATGCAGTATTTTGAGATAATCTATGTTTTGCACCTGGGCTCCCCTAGACAACTGTGGAGACGAAATTTACTATTACACCACTGCCGAAAATACAATTCATGCGTTGCACTCCCCCTTATGGCAGATATTCATTTTACTAGTAGACAATTACAGAGGTAGCATCTGATAGAAAAGAAACATTAGCAATATTACAGGGTTTTACACAAATATGATTTGGGTACACAGTATTATGCAGTTCTAGACCTTTTGCAGTTCCAGTAAAGTTACATAGTGCAGTAGGAGCATTCCTTCTCAGAGTGGTAATGACAGAGATGCCATTCTCCCTGTAACAGTCAGTGGAGCATCAAAATGATTTTGAATGTTATTTTTACGTAAATATGTTATGATAATTGTCCTTTAATAAACCTACTTCTTGGTTATCTGCAACCTGATAACACTTGCAGTGTGTGTGTGTGTGTGTGTGTGTGTGTGTGTGTGATGCACACACACCACAAGTGTTATCAGGTTGCAGATACACTCGCACACACACACACACACACACACACACACACACACACACACACACACACACACACACTGCTGTGATTAATTGTGTTAATAGCAAATGATTAGTGGAAGTGTTTCATGACAGCTACTCTCATTAGGCCTTGGCCACTCTCTCTATTTCTGCCAACACTTCTTTATTTGTACCTCACATTTGCCCTTTCCCACATTTCCGTAATGTCTCTCTTTCACTCTTAGTAAGACACAATATACGGACAAGCATACTGGGACACCTTCTAATTCATACTTTTTATAGCCTGTATTGTGAACAGTGGTATGAAAAAGAATTTTTCCAAAAGCATAAAACATATGTATCATAAACTATATAGACAAAAGCATTAGGACACTTGCTCTTTCATTGCTTCTTCTGAAATCAAGGTTATTAAAAAGACTTTATCCTGACTTTGTTGGAGAACTGTACTGTCCAGGGAAGATGTTCTACTAGATTTTGGAGCATTTGCACATCCGAATCAGCAATGGGTGCAACTTAAAGAAACTGCATTCATTAGAAGGGGTGTCAACAAACATTTGAACATATAGCGTCAGCTAAAGTTGAAACCATTAGCCTATCCCCAACTTTGCATATTGTCTTCTTTCTGTTTTGTTCATTGCGGTTGTGGAGCTCCATTTTAATCACATTTGTGGGCAGCGGCCTGTATTATCTGAAACTAGCCCGAGTTCATTTTAATAGCAGAGTTTCTTCAGTGTGATCCATTGTTCACTAAAGCAGCACAAGGTCATTCTGTGATGGACGCAGAGTTGTCACAGAGAGACAAAACCAGACAAACAAAAGACTTGGAGAAATAAACAGAAGCGGCGAGCTCTCATAATTCAGCACTGCTATCGGTCCGACGCATCCAGCACCCAGCTCTAAATGAGCTTTTCAGTGGCTTGGTTCTGATAAAGCCCATTGTCAAGCAGAGCTATTGGCTGGCATCTCTCTGCCTTGATAGTAAATCAGTGGCCTCTTCCTCAGCTCTGGCCATTAAAAGTCTATTATCTCCCAGTGCACAGCTCCACACTCAAAGCTGCCCTCAGTGCCTATAGAGCCCAGAGCAATAGAGAGAGGAGGAAGTAATGAATAGCGGGTGGACAAAATCAAATGAAGGTTTAAATAGACACTATTGGCTCTCACACAGTGCTGCTGGAAGTGTAGCTTTAAACTGGGCCAAAAAGTATTTTCCACTAAATGTCAGCTGCCAGAGCTACAACTGAACCCTCCTCTTCACTACTATGTTCAGACAGTTTAGATGGTACACAGTACAGTTATGCCCTCTGATGTCTCGGTCATTTCATTTCACTTTCCTTTTTCAATGTACTTACATTATTGTTAGTATTTACACAATAACTTACAGTACACATACATTCTGAAAAGGTTAAGTCATTCACTGAGTTTGTCTGATTGGTTAAATAAACATAGAATGTAGAATCAGAATGTAGAGGCAAAATCTTTACCTAAAGCAGCGAGCTGTTGATATCTTGGCAACATCAGAATGTATTGTTGCCTTAATTCAGGATATGCAGTGTTGTGCAGCTCTTGTGCGCGATCCAAAGTTACATAGTACAGTAGGAGCATTCCTCCCTGAACAGAGACATCATTCTGCCTGTAACAGTCAGTGGAGCCTTAAAAAGGTTTGGAAGCTGTTATTATAAGGTAAAATAAAAGGAGCAGTAAACTGCTTTGTGAGACACCTTGGGTAGCAAGGCATCAGGTCAGGCTTGCTATTTCCATTTTCAGACACAAAAACTGTAAGACGTATACATTGCACCCATTGCTGGCTCAGATCTGTAAATACACACACACACACACACACACACACACACACACACACACACACACAGATAGAGTAGGACTCTTTGGAGCAGAAAAATATAAACCTATTGACAACATGCCTAATGCCAGGAATGGGATAGAGAGGGGCGATAAAGCTCCCCTCCAGCATTGCGTTGTGGAGCAGTGGAACTGTGTTCTATGGAATAATGGTACTCTATCCAGCACTTTTGGGATGAGCTGGGGAGTCGGGGATGAGGTTGAGCAGTGATCATCCAACATCCTGACCTCACTAACACTCTGATTGCTCTGATCTTATTCTCATAGCAATGCTAGAGCTTATATGAATCATGGACAGTAGAGACAGTCACTCCAACAAAAGCAGGATAAACGTGTTTTAATACCCTGGAGTTTAGAAGAAATGATAAATGAATAGGTGTCCTGATACCTGTTTTCCATATGGTGTATATTGGAGTCCAACCTAGACATAACCACAGCCAAATGTATAAACATAGATATCATTGAATCTAGTTTTCTGTCAATAGCCTGAATTGACAATGTGATTATTATTATTATAACTTTGAAATTATCACAGGTTTCTTTGTATATATAAGAGCACTATTAGAGATGTCAGGCTGTTGGATGATCACTAGCCCGCCTCATCCCCAACTCCCCAACTTATCCTCCATCCTCTGGTCTGATGAGAATGAGGTCTGGCCACACCACTTGTTTGAGTATATTCTGTCATGCAAGAAATACAAATGTTCTCTTTAACTGGTCACTGAAACACGCCATCACATCTTCAAAAGATGTTATCCTTCACTTTAGAAGGCAGGTTCTTCAGTAAAGAAAATTGTTTTATGTAGAACCATGACCACTCAAAGAATCTTTAGCATGATTAAAGGGTTCTTTAGAGGATTCCGTACCGAAGCATTTGAAAATGTTTCTACATATATATCTATATATTCATATATATCTATATAGCACCAAATGTCAAGTAAACAAATGAACAATCAAAGAAACCTTTGAATGAATATAGGGTTCTTTGCTTCTTCAGATTAAAGTTGAATATGCCATAAAGGGTTCTACTAGTATATAGAATCTTTTGGAAAAGGTTTTATAAAAAGGGCTTCTTCTATTATTACAAGCTTGAGATTGTAACAATAGTACAACCTTTTTGGTGCCATATAGAACCCTCTACAGCACATTCTGCATTAATCTGAAGAAACCTTTCAAGATGCAAAAGAAATATTCATGCAAATTGTTATCTGAGTGTTCATGGTTCTATATACCACCATTTTCTTTACTGAAGGTCTTTTGAAGAACCTCATTTTAAAGTGTGTACACATCATTTTTTACACATCAGCAGCTATTGATATCAAATAATTACCTCCTTTTGTCACTGACAATAACTGTGATTCCTACGGGGCATAACAGCCCCAGAAAAGGCAGAGGTGTTTTTTAAAAAACAGGTATTTTCCCTCCTTTTTGTAGAATGTTTCTAACCTGAAAGGGCTATGAAATAAAAGCAAAGTGTTGAACTGCAGGGCACTTTACAGCTCTCCAGAGAGACTGTGCTTTGCCATTAAAAACTCAGCAGTATCAACAGTTCACCCAAAGTCTCATTAAAAAAACACATTTGTAAAACTCTAACGATCTCAATTGCTCTGGATTCAGCGTTCCTATAATGGTTTATCAGATAAATGTCTCATTCTAAGAGGTAAATCATTTTCCATCATTTTAATATCCCAATATAAAAATTACATTTGGAAACTCATTTCCCATTTGGAGAATTTTCTATGCTCTGATTATTGTTATCAGCTTGAGTTCCCTACTGTTTCTTACTTATCTGTGTTATTTTCTGCCAGTTATCTAAATTGTGGCTGAACTAAGATAGCACTGTATGATTGGCCTTATGTGGCCTTTATAATGACCTCCTTGCCTGTGGATATTCATGCTCTGGTGAATGTTTCTCTTTTGAACAGTCAAACACTAATGTAACCCCTATTCACTGTAATGAATTTTAAATGCAGACGTGTGGTCTGATGTGTGCACTCAGTCGTGGCCAATTAATTCACAGTCAATGCTGACCCTGCAGCTCCATGTTCTCTCAGCTGCAACTCAAAACACTGTACCGCTGCACACACAACAGGCAAGCACAGAATATCTCCTGATTTCTTAATGAGGTATATTTTTCATTGTTTCATTGTTGTGTGTTGTTTTTGATTGTATGTGTCTACGCTGCTTCATAAGCAAAAAAATCGGTTGTCATTCCAATAATGGAACACATTTTGGTGCTATATAGAACATTTTTTGAACAATGTTAGGAATATTTGAAAAAAAAAAAAACATACAGAGATGATCTTTCTTTAAGCTGAAGAACCATTTTACTAGGCTTAAGCAATCAAATGGTTCTGTACATGTTCCTGCTTCTATTTTAAATCTTTAAAAAATAAAAAATAATAATTGAGAAACGTTGATTTAAGAATGTACACCACAACACATTAGATGTTTAATGTAATTGGATACAAACATTGAAAACTCTTATTAACATTATTAACAAAATAACTCTCTTAACATTATACTTAGCATTTGAATGTGTGTATACCCTGAGGTGGGTTGTGACCAGTTTGCTATACATAATGACAAATTAATTTTTTTTTGTTTTTCAATATAATAATTCTCCTTTGTGTAATAATTCTCTCTAATTTGTAAATGTTAATTCTACTTGAGGCAGCACCACGTTTTTACCTCCAGCAATGCAGAATAGATTAAAACAATGCCAAAAATATGGAGATGGAGATGAAGTAATGGGCTCTTGAGGAAATAAAGATGGAGTGAAGTATGCGGCATTTAGGAAATGGTAAAGAGTATTGGGGCATTGATGAGATGGGGTGAAGTAATGGAGGACTCAAGAGATAGGGTGGAGCACTGGGGTACTGAGATGGGGTGGAGTACTGGGAATTGAGGAAGGGTAAAGAAATGGGGAACCAATAAATTACTGGTGTTATTTATTTTCAGCAGGGACATCATCATTGTGTAATACCTGTAAAGTGTGGGTTTACACTACTATACTCACACAGTCAATAAATGAATGAATAAATAAATAAAGGTGTGGTCTCTCTCTCTCTCTCTCTCTCTCTCTCTCTCTCTCTCTCTCTCTCCTACTAATGCTAACTGTTTCTCCCTCCTTGTAATCTTCCCTCAAGACACAGGCAGAGTAGATGTTTAATCAAATTGTGTTCACTCTGATTGTTGAACACTGACTGCACGGCACATTGGTTCAGTTTAATTTGCCTATAAATACTTAATTAGCATTAATGGAAACATTGCCCAAGATATTGCAGAGCATTCAGTACCTTCAGCTCCACTCTGCCTGAATCATTAGTCTTCCAGAAGTTCAAATGGAGTGAAATAGCAGCTCTTCTCATCAGGGGTTACAATGTGAAAGTGGAAACCAGGAGAAAGGGCAGCTGGGAAATAGGTTCTGTTTCTGGCTTATCTGTTAGGAATTGTAATGAAGGTGGTGTTTTTCCAGTTACAGTACATCCAAATCAGTGACTGAAGTGGGCTCATACGCACTGGAACACAATACCGACATGTATATATTTTACTCTTTGGCGTACCAGAGCTTCAAATATAAAACATCTGTAAAATATTTTATATTTTTACTGATTTAAATTATAGTCTGTATAAGTGTGACTGTCAGACAAAGAAGCGAAGGTAAACACTGAGGTTGAGGATTAAATAAAATAAAACAAGCAACAACTGGGGTACTCAAACTAAGACAAAGAACACTACCATTAAACCTAGACAAACAAGGAAACAAAAAGACTGACAAAGACAGACTCAGTCAAAAGGTCTTAAATACAAGACAACATTGGACACACCTGGAACAAACCACAGATGGGAATGGGCGGAGCAAGGGAGGAGACAGAACCAAAACAAACACAACCCATGTGCTCCTAAGACCACAACTAGAACAAGACAGGAAGTCAGAGGTGAACAGAACTGACATATGACAGACATGACAGCCACCACTATTGGTCTCTTTGTACCTTCATCTACATACATCATTGCCTCAGTTGTTTCAGTGCCAAGGAAAAGACACAAATATAATTATAGATCAGAAAAACGTAACCCTAGCATTATTTTTCAAGTTTAATTTATCTGTAAAGGTTAGGGACAGAAAAAAATACATTTCTGTAGAATGACCCAAGTACATCCTCCTCCCTGTGAAAATGTTACAGATTTAAAGACAGATTTAAACCACTGAAGTTGGAAAACAGAATTTGAAAAATTACAGTTTATTTTTGTCATTGAGCCGCCCTCCTGATTATCGTACAAACAAGATATGAAATGATATGAAATCTTTTAGAGGCACTGTAATGTAATATGGTCATCATAATAAAACCTCACTGAGCTGATGAAAGAGAGACTTATGGAAAGAGGTAGAAAGAAACAAAGAGAGTGAGGGAGGGAGTTACAGATATCATTAGATAACACACACACACACACACACACATATACATGCACACACACATATACACGCACGCACACACACACACACACACACACACACACACACACACACACACACACACACACACTCCTCTTGGCCCTGTTTTGAGGCAAACTGACAGTGACACAAAGGCAATTAAAGAGAGATGAGGTAGAGATACAGCATGAAGCACACAGCGATTCCCCACCTACGCCTTAAAGAACAACACAAACTCTCTCCCTCTTTCTATGTGACTATCAACCTCAAATCAGAATCCATTTCATTTGTCCACAATCCACATATGCATTTTACACTCATGTCACGTAAAAAAGAGAGAAATGCTAAGAATGGATGGATATCACTGATCAGCCATAACAATTGTTTCTACACTTCATAGACACTTTTATTAAACTCCACTGACCATACAGAATCACTTTGTAGTTATATAATAACAGACTAAAATCCATCTATTTCACTGCATGATTGGTATCCTCCTGTTCTTTAATGGCCAGCACCCCACAGGACCACCACAGAGCAGGTATTATTTGGATGGTGTGTCATTCTCACCGGAACCCATTTTTCATGTAATGTTATATTACTGTAAAGTATGTGGATTGGCCATTAGTATTCCCATACCAAAGTCTATTTATCCTACATAATTAACACAAATGTTATGGTCTGTAACTAACATCAAGATGTATTCCAGTAACAACTGTCTCTTGCCCACGACTTCTCACGTTTGCATTTTTTCAATTTGACCAACAATTGTTTACACTGGATTAGAATTCATTGTACTATTAGCATGTATGATGATAAAATTGTCATCCAAGCATATGTTAAATACATATAAGGACTAAAAAACACTTTACATCTCAAAAACCTTGTTGGAAAATAAGGTTAAGGATAAAGAGGTGAAATAAAATAAAAAACAATCTGAATGTCACTTATCATTTTATTTATTTATTTATTTATTTATTTATTTATTTATTTATTTATTTATCAGTATCATCCCTTCTAAAGATAATCCATTTTATTCTGAAATTTCAACACCGTATGAGCAAAAAAATAAATAAAAATAAAAATAAACAGTTGCTTGCTTCTCATGTTCCTCTTTCTGGGTCAGTGACATCATTATTCCTGCCCACCCTTGCTGATCAGTCAGAACGTGCATGCATATTGAGCATGTACATGTGGACAGAGCAGTAAAAGCATTTAGAGTGTGAAATGAGTGAATTTGTAGCTGTTCTGTCTGAGCAGGATTACTTGCTAATATTTCATCACACAATGATGTGACAACCATGGTTAGATAAGGTTAGTTAGTCATGATATGTGCGTCATGTCTGAAGGTTACTCTGATGTCTCTGACATGACACTCTGACATGACACTTAGAATACCAACATATAACCGCCCACAAGATGCAGATCTTGGATTGTAAGGGTTAAGCTATTTTTAAAGGGACAAAGTAGAGGACAAAGTAATACATTTTATATTTGTTAAAAAAAATCACATTTTTGCTGGGACAGAACCAATCTAATCTCTCATCTCCCATCAACATCAGAAAATGTGATGATTGCTAAAGTGAGATAATATCACCTGCAATGGACGGCAAGCATATGAAATAATTTCTTGCACTTTTGCCATTGATAGATCACATTCGTTCTTTAAATTGCAAGATGTGAAACAAATATTTAACATGCATTTGACATCCAGTTAATAAATTATGCAAATGAATTATAATTGCTATTTAAAACCCTTAATCTAATCTTCACTTCAAACCAATACCTAAGCCTAACCCTGGGCCTTGCCCTAAGCCTGGCCTGTCGACTAAGTTTGAACTGCTTTATAGACTACACAGCAAAACATATGAGCAAACTGCAAGCACATATCTTGTCATTGTCAGTAGTAGTACATTAGTTTCATTCTGTCTCGCACACTGATTCTCACACTGCCAGAGGCTCATGATTAGCACTTTCTGCACCATAAGCAACTCCAGCTACTGCATTAATGATGTATACACATTCAGAACAGCTGATCAGCAATGTTCTTGCACAAACGTATAAACAAATCTATTGCTGTATTACACTTGCCAGACACTTTATCAGACCCTTACCTTGTATTTCCACTCTGCATTTATAGACTGTAACCCATCTCGGAATGCACAGAAACTGACCAATGATAAATGACATGGGCTAAACATTTGCCTGTATACCAAAAATGAAAATGTATCAGTTACCTGTTAGTTATTATTATAAATTACGTGCAGTTAAAATTATGTAACAGCTTCCCTTTAACTGCTCAGTAATAATGTTATTAGGTTTTTGCAATTTGCATGCATAATTGAAAAACACATAACGTAAACAGAAGCTATATCTCAGTTTGATGAGCTCTGAGTGCACCTGAGAGAATAGTAGCTTGCTGTCATTCTAAAGTGTATACACACTAAAATGCATAACAGATGCAGTCATCCTTTAAAAGCTTGTTGTTGCCATAACAAAACTTAATGTAACCCCGAAACAAAACAGATCTCGTATGCCAGCTAGCATCACGCTGGCTAGCATCTATCATTGATGGATCGTAGACCAATGATGGATGAGAGGAAGAGAAAGTCCCATCCTACCCACCCAGAGAGAGTTAGGATCAGGGAATCCTGACTGAAACCGCAATCTGCCAGCGATCTTGTCTGAAAATTCTTAGGGCGCTTTCTAATTCTGGATGATGAGTTATCATTTCCAGACTCTGTCATGCAGATTTCTCTTCTAAGACATCCAGAAAATTCAAATTCACATTTTCTTCCCTACAGATCATCCAGAATTTAGCTATATCTTGACACTCCAGAAGATTTCTACTCATCATATATAGATAGATAGATAGTTCCACCCAGAAGGAATCAACTAATTGCAACACACAGCTGCAACTGTGTTGTGCTAGACTGTCATGTAGTCACTCAGAATGGCAGCCAATCCTGTTTTCTGTCTTGATGGAGACTACCATCAATACACATCACATGTTATGTGTCACAGATTCAGAATGCCTGGTGTCTTGGTGTGGGGTGCAATTTTGTACAATGGCAGATCACCTTTGGTCTTTATTAAAGACACCTTACATTAATGAGGTCCTGCAACCAGTAGTCCTGCCGTTTCTGAACGCACACTTCAGTGTGCTATTCCAACAGGGCAACACTTATCCATATTGCTGCCTTCTCAATACCTTGCCTGAGATACTATCCCATGGTCAGTCACATTACCAGGCCTATCCCTGATGGAAAATTTGTGGGATGCTATCAACACTCTTTACCACAAAATCTGCAGTTTTGCAAATTTGAAATGAGTGAGAATATTCAAGCTGGATGTTGCAGGGCTCCATTAGGAACCTGTAATATCTGACGTTGTATTTTACTGAACGCCGTACCGAGAGACACTACTTCTGTATATGTAGCTCAATATTGCCCATATCAGTGTACATTTTGAATTATTTACTGTACCTGGTAACCTACATCTTCCTTTCAAGTAGCCTCATCTTTTAAAAAGAAAAAAAGATATTTAAAGATAAACAGATGTTGGTCTACAGTGTAAAAAGCAGAACTACTCCCTATGTGATGGCAATGGTCAAAGGCTGATACATACATAGAGCTCCATGAACTCTACAAGTTTCAAGACTCTTCTCCACCCTGGACTCCAGTTGGTGAAGCAAACTCCCATTTGCTCTTTGAACATCAAATCCTTTGCTGTCTCCAAGCACTGAATAAGAATCCAGTTCTTTGAGAAATGCTTACATCTTGCATTCATTAAGATGTCTTTTGCGCTTATGTAATGTGCTATTTCTTATCTTTCTTCTATTTCTTTATCTTGCTATCAGCACTGCTTTTGTTCTGAAAGTGTCTAATCTATAGGTTACTTTAGGGTAGCCTGTCTGCAAATCCTGAGGATCTCTGTGTTGATAACAAAGACTGGTTGTGAGTCTCTCTCTGGATAAGAGCCTTTGCTAAATGCTGTGAATATAAAAGTGTAGCTTCTATGCAAGTATCTATTCAAGTTTGTTGCATATATTAATTGTTTCATCCATAAGAGGTTGTAGATGCTTCTTCTCCTGCGAGCACTCGTCCATGCCTTTTAAGGTAATGTGTGTACAATACAGCTAACAATGTAAAGTGTCTGTAGCCATGGTGATGACAACTTTCATTTTGTGATCCATGACTGACAGTTTGACATCAGTCCCAACATTACTCTTGTGACTGAATGCGATCAAATCATCACACCAGTGTTCCAACATCTAGTGTCTAGTAAGTCTTCTGGGAAGATGTTTTCAGAATGAACACCTGATAAGCAGATTTCATCAAACTTTTGGACATTCAGTGTAAGTGTGGATCCCCCTTTCCTCTTATATGTGTATATAGTATATCGCTCACACATTAGACAGAAGGCCACTCTACAGACGGGCAGTCTGATGATGGCTGGGCCATTGTGAATTGAGTTAATCATTGTAATAAGCTCTCATAAGTCCAAAGCTGTGTCAGTTGAACACAGGCCAGGCTGCCGGCTGTGATTAATGAGAGTGAGGTGACTTTGCTGAAGCGTCTGCTTCACTCTGGACCTCAGTGCCATCTGATCCAGTCTGCAGAAACACAGCTGCCATCACAGTCTTCAGCCAGCCGTGTCACCTTGGCCCTCTGGACAGTAAAAAAAAATACTGCTCTGGGGGGATGAATAATGTAAAGAGATGTTATCAGATTATCTAGAGTTAGGGGAACCCCAAGGCACACTAGATTTATTGGTCGGCTACCTGCTCTGTTTAGTCTCAATTCAAAGTTATCTTAAGCCATTATTTTTTTATAGTTTGTTAACTACCTGTAAACAAAACAAAAATGATTAGACTTTTGGGCTAATCTCTTTTAAATGGATGGTGTTATTGAAATTGTCATTCCAGAGCATCTCTTAATGTCCCTGACTATCTTCAACAGACTAATTTTCATCAAAGAGTCATTTGGATCTTTAATGTAGCAGTGTTTCCCACTGTGAGCAATGAGTAATTAAGTTTTTTACAACCTCAAGGTTTGGGTTTTATTTTGCATTACCTGCATTAACATGTCATTGATGCTCAGCTTTCTCTCCTTGTCCCTGGGTGGATAATAGTTAAGCTTCTCCCTCTAGTGGTCATAGGCTGAAGATACTGGCTTGATTTTGATTCACACAAATGTTTGGAATTAAAAATGGCATTATGAAATAAGGTGAATCAACACAAATGCTTTTTTTCTGGTTATTTGTGGTGAAAAAAAATCAGTGTAATTCATTTACATCTAATTAACACATTTGAATGTTAGTGAAACAAACAGTAAAAAAATAGCCCAATCATTTTAAACTCGTTAAGCCGGTAGTGTAAAGCTGTACAATTCTTTTTCGTCATTAACATGTAACTATGCTGGGAGTAAAGGCCTCAT
The DNA here is from genome assembly GCA_034509495.1 of Acestrorhynchus altus. NCBI lineage: Eukaryota > Metazoa > Chordata > Actinopteri > Characiformes > Acestrorhynchidae > Acestrorhynchus > Acestrorhynchus altus. The sequence goes on from CM067505.1 coordinate 21,374,680, forward strand.
CATACTTTCTGCAAATGTTTATGAGAGTTACACAAAGACAAAAGCACTTTAATGAAGTTTCAATAGTTTTAAAAAGAAAATTATTACCACAGTTCTAGCTTTGGAGCTTTGAGTCCCACTTGATCTTCTTTCTGAAAAGCATTGCAATCTGATATTTTCTTCAAGTGCAACTGTTTTTTGACCTTGAGTGTAATTTACACTCCTGAATTTTTGGAGAAGGTCACCAACACTGCTCCTGAAGAGCTACCTTCTTACTCCAACTCAAATCTATCTCACCTGATTCAGCATATCATTGTAGGGTGGATTAGGGTTGAATCTAAAGTCTGAAGTAAGGTAGCTCTCCATGAGCAGTGTTGGTGATCCCTGGTTTATGCACAAATGCTTTAGGGAAAGTTTTACCAGGCTTCCTTCCTTCCTTCCTTCCTTCCTTCCTTCCTTCCTTCCTTCCTTCCTTCCTTCCTTTCTCACTCAATCACTTTCTCTCACCTGTCTCTAAAAGGCTTTTACTCACACTCCCCTATGCTTTACAGGTACTGTAACCTCCCTGCTGGTCATCCAGGGGGGTTGGCTCCACCCCATACTTACATACATACAAGATCTCAGAGGGCCCAGACATTTCAAGACTTCAGGTCCGACTACAGCACCTATGTCGAAGACATGATTCAGCATACTCCTCAAAGTTCTCTGGTACAACTATAGTTCTCATAGAAGAGTTTTCAGCAGAGTTTTGAGCAGTTGTTGCTGATGGGGGCAGTACTTGAGTTAATATAAGGAAAGAGCCAGTGATTATTTCACCAGGAGATATGTAAGACAAGAAATTATTGATTGATTGATTAATAGTGAACTATTATATTCATTAGTTCACTACAACCAACTCCATTGTGGTTAATAGTAGGGATTTAGGTGTTAATGTAGCACTTTTCCTGTTTAGTCCCTACACAGTTATCTACTAACTACAACACAGTACTATAAAGTGTTACTGCTACTAGAGCAGCCCATGCCCAGCACAGGGTTGTGTTTTACCCAATAGGATATTATTTCTAGTCTGAAGCAAAATCCTCGCTAACTGAGCTTTGGAGGATGAATTTGAAGCCCTAACTGATGTCTAATACAAAGAGCTACCACATCCTATTTCTGTAGCACTGTACAGAAAAAAGTTTAGAACAGCAGATGGTCTGATCTCCATTTCATTGTTCCTAGCTTAGTGCTGGTGTCTGTTATGGTTCAATGCTTATCAACCCTCCAATATGATGAATGCTCTTCTGATGATGAACCTCTTTTTTTGGAAGTTTCCAGTAAACCCTTGGTCAGAGTTAAGCAACAATGCATCTCTTATTTACACTGATTAGAAACTCATCACTCTCCAGCTGCCGCTCTGCCAGTTCAGCTGCATCAGTCACAGGAAACCAGTACAGCCCAGCTCAGCAGAGCTAAACCCAGGACCTTTATAGATCCCTGGCTCCAACCGCGGGGTTCAAAATCAAAGCACATCCATTATCAGATGAAAGAGATGGATAACATTATATCCAGTATGGTACCTGAAGATTTTCTGAAGCCCTTTATATAGTGGTCAAAATCTCCAGGCTTGCTGGAAATTTTGGATTGCTATTTTCATCTCTATTTTTGACACTGTAATTTGCACTCTCATTTTTTATTAGAGAGTGGTATGCTCAAATATACAGTAGAGCATGCATTAAAGTTAACTTGATTAGTGAAAGAGGTTGTGTGCTGTGGAAATTTAGAAAAGCATGGTCAGCATGACAAAAGGAAATATTAACAAATCTGTTTTTTGATTGCAGTTTTTGATTTTTTATGGGAGCATAGTGACTGCTCTCATTGTATTCAATGGGACGCTTGAATGTAACACTGTTACAAATAAAAATAAAATCTGCTATTATTTACAGCATTGTACAGACATTCTTAGATTGTGCCCAATGGTTCTAGATAGGCTCCAAAACCATCAAGACCTTGATCAGGGAAAAGCAGATAAGAACATGAAGGAATGTCTAGTTATTTTGGCTTTGGTCATTATAAGTCTTCTACCAGAAGAAAGAGGTTGAAAGACGTGATGCCCAAGATGGCTGTAATCTTGCCATTGTGTTTACTGACCCTGTTTTTATGTATCTACAGCATGTCCTGAATCCTTGAGAGATACTTAATGAATATCTGCTTTCCTAATCATACATATGTTTTTGTGAGGTGGATGATCCTAACCCGATAGTTATGAGTGATGTGAGAATGTACCTAGGCTTGGGCAGGTTGAATTGTCTCACTAGTCTGTGGAAACAATGTTTCTGGTGTTGCCCACAATGGAAACACCACTGAAAATTGCAGGTCCACCACTTTCTTGTGTGCTGTTCAGCAGCAGGTGGTTAGTGATGCACCTGCACACCAAGTGGCAAACCTGATTTCTGTAGGCTGCCTGAGTCTATAAACTCATGACTCCTGGTTTGAGGTTGACCATGGTGTTGTTTGCTTACTGTCAGAATCTGTCACAGATGGGCCTTTTGAGATGCAGTAGTTGGTTTAGGGACTGAAAAGCAGGGTTGGAAACACACTGCCTTGTGGTACTTCAATACAGACTGTTCCTAAGTGCACCTGCTGTCTCCTCTTGGTCAGGAAATCTGTGACCCACTGGTCAATGGGATATGGAACTGACACTTTGTACAGTGTGATAGTTTGACCTGCAGGAGGTCAACATTTTTAAGTGATATGCCTGTTGTTCCAAAGAAACTGATTTTTCTGAGGTGGTAGCCGGTAATCCCTTGAAGGCTGTTTCACATTCAACATTTAGTACATTTCTGGAATTTGGACAGACTGGAGACCTCAATACTACAAGATTCAGTATACTTATTATCCTTTAATGTATTAAGTACTCATGAAAGAGTCTGCATTTGAAGACAGCAAGTGACTCATCTGTTTGGACCCCAATGAAAGTTTGTTCTAACACTTTGGAGCCAGGACAGAAAAAAGTCTAGATGCTTGTCTTCCATACATGAGGTGGGTCATGTTGAGCTGTACTTGATGCTTGTAGGGCTCTTGGTACAGTTTTGACAACTGACATCAAGGAAAGCAGCAGAGGAGTTACATGGCTTGGGAACATTAAAGATGATCCATGCCTCTGCATTTTGGGTCAGTTGCAAGGGTGTGCTGGTCTGCATAGGAAGGCCAGCTAGAAGGAAGTTACAGTAGTCTAGTCTTTAAATGTCAAGAGCCTGAACAAGCTGAGTGCATTCAGGTTTGCAATATGAGGTGGGAACGATAACAGGTCATCCACAACTATACCCAGACTCCATATTTCTGCTGATGGAGTGACCAGTGAATTCTCAAAGGAAATAGCAAGATCATGGTGAGAACCAATGGTTGGAATGTGTAGCAGTTCAGTCTTGCTTGGGTTTAGTTTTAGTTGATGGGCTGCCATCCATTATGAGACGGATATTACTTTGCCAACAATGAGTGTATAGAGCAAAGAGAATAGGACCAAGCACCTGAGTCTTGAGTCTTCCAATGGAGAATCTACATGGAGCAAATGATGCACCCTTCCATGTTACCTAGTATGAACACTCCTCCAAGTATGATGCAAACCATCGCCATGCAGAGATGGTGATTCCGGGTCTAGTGAGGACTGACAGGAGGATATAGTGGTCTACGGAGTCAAAGGCTGCTGAGAGGTCAAGGAGAATTATAACAGATGGGAATTTAGCTGAACATCCAGTGTGGAGTTTTTCCAGTGACAGCAATGAGAGCAGTCCCTGTTGAGTGCCAGATTGGTTGGGGTCCAGTAGACTGTTCTGGGTGAGAAAGCAAGATAATTATAGAGAGAGCGTTTAAGGACTTTTGAGAGAAAAGATAGAAGAGATACTGGTCTTTAGTTGCAAATGTCTGTGCTATTTAGATTTGGCTTTTTTAAGATAGGGACCACAGCCGTGAAAGTAGATGGAACATAACCTGATGACAATGAACTGTTTATAATGTGAGTAATGAAAAGAATGAGGTCTGAATTGTCTGAAATAGTGAGGAAGGGATAGGGTCTAATGGACAGGTGGTTGGATTGTTAGATATGAGAAGATGGAGGATGTCATCTGTGGAAAGTGGAGAGAAATGAGACAGAGATGTAGGAGGAGGACAAGGGTGTCTGTTGGGAGGAGTAGAGGTAGGTATAAAGGATTGGTAGAAAGGATATACACCTCCTCTTCAAGGAAGGTGACAATCTTCCAGGGTGAGGGTGAAGCGGGAGCAAGGGGGTTGAGCAGAGAAGAGAAGATGGAGAACAGATTGCGTGGATCAGATGCCGATGCATCCAGTTTCTCCTTGTAAAAGGATAGCATTTTCCAGTGGGAGGGAAGAGAAGGAATCAAAAAGAGAAAGGGGGGGTTAGAATAGTGGAGATAAGAGGACAGGGGGAGAGAGAGTGAAGATTGCTGTGAAAGGTGGAAGACGTTGAGGAGACGAATGCTGGAAAAGAATGGAGGGAAAAAGTGAAGGACAAGAAGAGATGAAAGTCAAGAGGAGTAACTGTCAGATCCAAGGACAGGGACAGTTCTGCAGAAAATTAGGTCGAGTATGTTGCCTGCCCTGTGCATTGGAGCAGACTGGGTAAAGGTGAGGTCAAAAGATGAGGTGTGTGGACTGTAGTTTCTCAGATGGAAGGTTGAAATCGCCAGTGAGAATAAGTCTCAAGAGAGAGCCTACTCAGGGGAGTGTCCAATTCATCAATGAAATTGCCCAATGGACCAGGGGGATGATATAGAACAATTATGTGGAATTTGAGAATGGAATTTGAAAGAAGAAATGCGACAGAGTGAGTGGAGTGGTTCGCAAACCATGAGGAATAGGCAAGCCTGTGCCTCCACCCCTGCCAGCCCTTCAAGGAAAGGTGTGTAAATGAGGTTACAGTGTCTGAGATCCTGTCGGGTATAGAGGCAGGGGTGGAGCCAAGCCCAAAGAAGAAGAAAAGAGAATAAATACATGTATAGCGCTGTATACATGTATAAATGTATAGCGCTTTATTTATTTATTTATTTTCAACTGATGTCACAGAGCAGCTTCACAGAAATCAAAAATAAGAAGGTGAACAGCACATGAAGCAAAGGAGAAAGACATAAACCCCTTAGTGCGCAAGCAAATGAAAAACTCCCTCTTGGGAAGAACCAAGGCGGGACCCACAAAGTTGTTATGGGGACATTGGACCACCTTGTGTCAGCTATACTGAAGTAGTGATAGTTCCATGGTGGACATAATAGTAACAGTAGCAACTAATTAGGGTATGTGTAAAATGTCACATGCAGTAACCTGAAGGTGGGCAGCCAATGTGAAGGGGTGGCAAGAGAGCTCGGGGTCCTGGCTGCAGAATTTCTATTTAGGTTCCTGCTTGAACATCCAGACAAGAGTTCATTACAATAATCTAACCTTGAGGTGATAAAAGCAAGCATTGTGCAGAGATAGGACATTTCTTTACCTGGAAATATTACTAAGATGAAGAAAAGCTGTCCTAGTAATATTACATATGTGTTGGTCAAATGATAAATCTGAATCAGTTATGATGCTAAGATTTTTAGGACCCAAAATGAGAACTTCTGTTTTTCATTATTTAGAAGGAGGAAGTTATACAAAGTCCAATATTTTACATCTTTTATACAGTCCTCAATAATATTTACTCTAGGTTTATCATCATATCATTTGGTTGATATGATTTGTCTGTGTAACAGTGGAGTTATTGCCATGTCTATTTATAACTGTGACTAAGGATAGCGTGTAAAGTGTGAACAGTAATGGTCCTAAAATAGAGCCTTGTGGGATTCCATATCTCATTTCAATGAGATTGGAAGAGACACCATTTACCTTTACAAATTGAAAAGTAAGTAAGATCTGCAACATGAAAGTGCTGTCCCTGTGAGTCTGCCCATGCTTTCTAATCTTTCTAGGAGAATAGTGAGATCTATTGTATCAAATGCTGCACTTAAGTCTATTAGCACAAGCAGGGACTCACAGCCTTGATCAGAGGCAAGAAGAAGATCATTTGTAATCTTAACTAGGGTTATCTCAGTGCTATAATGAGGCCTGAATCCAGATTGGATTTTTTTATATATGTGATTCTTGTACTGGCACAGTTGTTGGGCCACAAATTCTTATAAGATCTTAGATTTAATTGGTAAATTAGAAATAAGATTAAAAATTAGACAGTACACTTGGATCCGGATTTGCTTTCTTGATCAGTGGAAATGGTAAGTTTAGGTATGTGATCTAAACTAAGAGATGACTTTACTATTGTTAAGAGAGGTTTGTTTGTACCTGGCAGCACTTCTTTAAGGAAGTTAGATGGGATTGCCGCTAGAGAGCAGGTGGCAGAGTTGGTGGATTAAATTATTTTCTCTACTTCTAGCTGCTGAAGTGGGTTAAAGGTTCTATATGTTTTACTCCATATCCGCCACATTAAATGACAAACTGTTTGGACTTAATATTATGGGCTGAATTTTCTGTCTACTTTTGTCTAGTTCATAATTGAAAAAGTCCATAAAGGTATTACTGGTGAAATTGGATGGAATCCGAGGTTCAGGGCCTGCCTGAATTTTTATAAATTTAGAGATCACACTGAAGAGTACATTTTTTTTTTCCAATTAGTGAGGACAAATAATAGGAGCATGCTCTAGTGAGAACCATTCTGTACTCAATAAGGATATCCTTCCAAGATGAGTGGAATAATTCCAAGTCGATTGCCATTTCCACTCTAATCTTCATGCTGATTGTTATAAGGTATATACCATGGGGGTCTCAATTTTTCATACTTAAGTGGTGGTGCACTGTCTAAAGTTGATTTAAGGTTATTCTGTAAATTTGATTTTGTAAATGTGTTGATTTAAGCTTTATCTGTCTAACCTGTCCACTCTATTAAACACTCCTACCCAGTTGGTCCACCTTTAAATGTAAATTCAGAGACAGAAGCTCATCTGTTTCTGCAGTTTCTGTTACTAATCCTCTTGTCCTTCGTCAGTGCACACAGGACACTGCTCACAGGATGCTGTTGGGTGAATTTGTCTCACTGGTGGCCAATTCTCAGTCCAGCTGTGACACTGATGGGTTTAAACACTCCTGCAGCACAACTGTGTGATACCAGTGCAAAACACACTAACACACTACCACCCTGTCAGTGGCACTGCAGTGCAGAGAATGACCCACCACCCGCATAATACCTGTTCTCTGGTGGTGGTGGTGGTGGTGGTGGTGGTGTGGAGGTTGTTATAATGAAAATGTATATGTCTCACACACACACACACATAGTCATACACCTAGTAGTGAAATGCTTTCATAACTGCTAAAAGATCTAGACTGGCATGCATTATGTAAGTCAGTGGAATATCTATCAAGAGATTTTATGAGCACGTCCATCTCTTTTCCTGTTTACCGGTTTTAATACAAATATTAACAAAAATGATCCATTGAGAAGAACCTGAAGACTCAAACATAGAAAATCAATATTCATGTCGAGAGGAACCAAGACTAAAACATAGAACTCTATACACATGTCGAGAGGAACCAAGACTCTAACTGTACACACATGTAGAGAGTAACAATGACTCAAACATACAAACTCTGTATGCATGTGCAAGAACCAAGACTCAAAATAGAAACTCCATAGAGACATAAAGAACATCTGAGATGAACCAATACTCTAGAAGATCCCAACAGCATTAAGAGTAATAAGAATTATGTAAAAGGACATGAAGGGAGAACCTCATTGTTACTGATCTTAATAACCTGTTTGATCTTATTTGAATAGAACGAGAATAACATCAATGGTAGACACGAGACCTGTAGTTTCAAAATCTCTCCCATCTGCTGCTGAAACACATGGATTCCACCTGGGATATGTTCTAAGTGGTCTAAAGGTCCATTACTTTCCAGCACTATAAGCCTCGTTGCTAGAGAAGCAAAGCACCCACCCCAATCATGTCATTGCTGATGGGTTACAAGTGGGATAAGGGGGAAAACGGAACATTTGATTGTCCTGTAAACAATTCCACAAAGGTGGAGCAGCTTCCTTAGTTTCACTG
>CM067505.1:21387730-21487409 GCA_034509495.1 Acestrorhynchus altus
TAAAGATTGCAACATCAGTATCTGTGTGGCTCACCTGATCTGCTGGTTTTGGAGTGGACAGCAGTGTCTGGGTGTTGCCTAGTTTAGTGTCTCTGTGGTGTATCTCTTGTCTGAGGCTGGATAATTGTCTGTTCAGCTCCTGTTTCAGGTCTGCTAGCTTCTTGTTTGCACTGTCTTTATTCTCTGCCAGCTCCTTTCTCTGTGTTTCTGTGTCATCAAGCAGGCTGTTAGTGCCTCTTCTAAACTTCTGCACTGTTACCTTGAGTTGGTGTTTGGTCTGGCTGAGCTGATCACACAGAGGGTCCAGAATCTGATTGGTGGAGATCTGACTCTGCATCTGCTTCTTTAGTTCAACTAGTTCTACCTATAACATGCTCAGACTCTGTCTCTGGAGCGGGGTCACTGTGGGTGGATGCGTGGGCTGGCTGATGAGAGCATGTCCTATACAATTGTAGTGTGGCTGTGAAGGGGCTGTGCTTATCTTCTGTAGTGTGTGTTTCAAACGGGAAGAGCAGGCTGTGATCTGATGCTCTCTCACTTTCAAATTGTGTTTTGAGAGATGGAAAGGTTTCTTCAAACTGTGTGAGGGCAGCCTCACTTCCTTTCCATGAACATCCCATTCAGATACAGGTTGACTGTTAGGAATCTACTCATTGACTCTATTTCACTGTCCTCAAAGATATAAATCTGAGGACGCTTGCAGATTCCTCTTTTTGTCATGTGTTTATAGTTTTTAGAGGTGACTGAATGCCACTCATCCGTGTGTTCAGTATAGAACAGCAGGTTGGATGGGGTGGTTTTCCCTTTAATTAGGCTACAGTCTGGATTTTCTAGTTGTGTTTTAAGCTTGTGTTGCTGTTTGCTGGTCTCAGAGAGGGAATCTGAAGGGAACTGTAACACCCGAGGGTGAGGCTCTGCTGCTGTTAAATTAGAAAAAATGCCAGCAGTGTTACTCTCTACTGGGAGAGAGGCTTCACTAGTTGTCTGCTGGGGAGAGGCTTCACTAATTGTCCACTGGGAGAGGGGCTTCACTGTCACTGTCACAGGGTTAGCAGCTAAAATCGTCTGTCAAGTTTATGTAACTCTTGATGCTTTAACCTATTGAAATAAATTCATCCACAGTAGAGAACTATGACAGGTGCTTCCTTACCCCTAATATGTATAGAACAATGAACTGTCTGCTGCTTTAATGTCTGTCCCTCTGTCTTTTTGCTTTGTGGATCCCTGTTTTTCTTTATTTTTCCAAGGTTCTCCGTTAGTCTTCTTCCTCGTTTTTACTGGAAAAAGAGTGTTTTTTCTTTGCTTCTTTACGTTCTTCCTCATGTTTCCTGGATTTTGTCCCCTTCTGGAGTTGGCTCATAAACCTGCTATGCTTTTCTAGGATTCAGTAAAATTTTCTTGCTAAATGTAATTAGTTTTATTTAATAGTAATCAATTTATGTTTACTTTTGAAGTATGATTTGATATTGTTTGATTTCTTACTAGTTTTCTAAATTTAAAAAATAAAATAAAATTCAAAGCAGCACCAAGGTATTGAATTTTTTGCAGGTAGCCATTATTATTTAACAATAATTTAACAATTTGTACAACACTATGAAATCAAGAATACAAAAGAACTATGTAGATCAATGTGTTGAAAGGTATTCCTCATGGAGATATTCATGTTTCATGAAATGCTGAGAGAAAAGAAAGCATTCTATTCTCTCTCTCTCTCTCTCTCTCTCTCTCTCTCTCTCTCTCGCTCCTCTCTCTCTCTCTCTCTCTCTCTCTCTCTCTCTCCTCTCACTCTCTCTCTCTCTCTCTCTCTCTCTCTCCTCTCTTACATCAGCATTCAGTAGTCTCATGTGTAGTTGTCCCAGGAAAATCAGCCAGTTCTTTCCCCCTTACCCACTCAAGTAGTATCTTCCTCCTCCCAGTAATAACACCCCATCAGCCTTTTCCGAGCTCACTCATGAAAGGCTGTATCATTTCCTCTTGGTCACACGTGTAGGGTCTACAGAGGCTTTCTTACGCACTGTGTTTGATGTTAAAGCCCTGACAGCTCTCACTCTGTGTTTAATCACTCATTTACAAGCGGAATCTGTATGCAACTTCTTTGTATTGGCAATAGAATAAAGATTCTCTGGAGCAGACAGACATGAACCCATTGGCACTGTGACTAAGGGGCATCCCTGAGGATACCACCCAATACTCCATTCAATACTTTTTAGATGAGCTGGGGAGTTGGAGATGACCTCACTAAGGCTCTTGTCACTGAATGCAATCAAATCCTTTCAACCCAAGTGAAGAAGAGACAGTTTCTCCATCAAAAGAAGCAGGATAAATCTTTTTAACATCATTGATTTCTGATGATGCATGATAAATATGTAGTGTGATTGATTATGTGATTTCTAATATAGTGTATGTATGGTTTTATTTCATTGTTATTTATTTTTCTTTACTTAATATAGTGAGAACATAGTAATTTGTTCTTTCATTGTGTCAAAAATTCATGATGAAGTGACCAATACAAATGCTTCAAAGTCTTTTCATTGATGTCCACTGGGGTTTATTGTGCTTAACTTAGGTACAATATATTACATAATACATATAGTGTGTTTGTGTGTGTGTGTGTGTGTGTGTGTGTGTGTGTGTGTGTGTGTGTGTGTGGTGTGTGTGTGTGTTTGTCATTTTGTTGACTCGTCCCTAAAGAAGTGGCAGAGTGACTACTTGCAGATTTCCTATTAATTCTGTTATTAAATCAGATGTGAATGTTCAGACACTGTGGCTGTGTTTCACAGTTAATGTCATTGACTGGATTTGATGGTAGAAACATCTCAGTGGCACTATGTGTCACTATGTCCCTTCTATGCTGTCGCTTTTGCTCCAAAGTGTTTAACTGAGCATCTGCCCAAGTGTATGTGTGTGAAAGAGAGAAAGAGAACTTCTGCTATCAAGGGAAGTTTTAAAGGATTTCATTCTTATATGAAGAAAAGCTTTGATGCCTATCCATATTTACCTCTTTCCTCTTTTCAAACTCCTGTAGTAAACAGAATTAGAAAATAAGTCAATTCCAAAACCACAAAACTTTTTATTTAGTTTGGACTGTGTATTTACACCAGTGTACCAATGAAGCCTTTCTGGGCTAAACATGAGTGGCTACTTCTGCAGATTACAAGCGAGGTGAGAAAATCCCCAAAAGCTAACACTAGCAAGATTGGAAGCACGTGGGTAACTCTGCTTGGTAGCCAAAAGCTAAGGCTGGTACTACAATATCAACTATACTATCTACTGTACTTTATTTCTAGTGTGAGGCTCCCCATGGTAATATAAACCAGACAATAATATAATTTTTCCCCACAACCTGCATATAAATCAGTGTTTTATTTTGGAGTCAAAATAACTTGGGGTGTGCCATCTAAACACCAATCTGTGTTTTTGTCCCAACAGAAGTTACATACTGTTTATACATCCAAGTACAATTTAAAATGCAGGAATAAATGCACTATATGGCACATTTTAATGTAGTTATTTGGATAAGTGCTTTGAGTTTTAACAAAAAATGACATTAATGGCCCATATGAACTACTTCCTTGAGGATGGGTTCTTCTTGGAACTTTTTTAATTTTATTATAATATCTCAGTGTAGTTCTGATTAGATCAGTATTTTGATAATTACTAATAAATTTAGTGAGAATTTCATTAGAATCTCCTAAGTTGCTGAGTAATAGTTTCAGGTTGGGCACAAGCTTTAGTGGAGAATATTTCTGAATGAACTACTCAGATCCATCCGAGTTCCTCCCAGCACACCCACCTGTACACACAAATATAGAAAACATTATAAAGTTAAGAATCCATATGTTTAACATAATCCCTGTTGTATACATCATGGGAGGGTCTATGGAGTGTTACATTTTAGGCCAAAAGCACTAATGGAAAAAGTAAATACAGATTAACATACTGTTATACAACATTGAAACTGTTTGACATGATCCAGTTTACTTCAACAGCAAGTCAACATTGAAAAAAAACAAAAAAACTGCATTAGATTAACATGCTTTCTTTTCTGAGAATAGAGCCATGTGAATGAGTGGAATCTGTTGTTCTTTGGTTGTCAATGCTGTAGGCACTCAGAGCGATGGCCCAATTACCCAAATGCCGTGTCAGGTCCTGGCCAAGTAGGCTTGCCGCTGCCCTTTAATTCTCACTAAAAACTCTGTTCGCTTGGCACCCACTTACTTGTTTTTCAAAGCCTGTCTTGTGGACGGATAAAGAAAAATACTTTTGGTTTATTTACTGCTTCTCAGTGGGTTGATTATTGAGCCTGGACCAAAAGCAGCAGCATTAATTGAGCCATTTATATTTGTGTGCTTGATTATGGTGTCTGTGTTAGGGTCTAATTCTGTCACTACAAAATCTGACTGTCTAGTGCTGGAGTAAGGGGGGGGGGGGATGTAAGGGTGCACTGTTTGTAAAGGTTTTTTCAATTGGTTTTATCCCAACATGTGCCATGTAATAGATGTTCTGTTTGGCCCTTAATAACTTATTTATCATTGATTATTACATATTGATATTTTCATTTATAGCATTTGGTAGATGCTCTTATTTAGAATGACTTACAAAAGTGATTTGCTTTTGAGATACCTCAAGCTAAGGTGCTGCAAATGTCCAAATGTCAGAATAAAGACCTCAGAACCCAACACTCAACACTTTATCACACAAGACATTAGAACAATCATAAGCCTTAAATTAGTTAAACGCTATTGAAAGAGATTGGTCTGCAGTTTAGACATGCAGGGGAAGTTCGTTTCACCACTTTGGTGCCAGGACAAAAAAGAGTTTGGATGCTTGTCTTCTGTGTACTTTGAGGGATGGTGGGTCAAGCCGAGCTGTACTTGATGCTCAAAGCAGCACCAAGGTACTGAATTTTCTGCAGGTAGCCATTTTTATTTAACAATAATTTAAAAGTTTGTCCAACACTACGAAATCAAGAATACAAAAGGAACCTGTAGATCAATGTGTTGAGATATTCCTCATGCAAAGGGAGAGTTTACATGTTTCATGAAACGCTCTCTCTCTCTCTCTCTCTCTCTCTCTCTCTCTCTCTCTCTCTCTCTCTCACCCCTGCAGGGCTTTCTGTACCTCTGTGCTGTAATTATGGGCAGAGGCTCTGTGGGCCTCCCTGATCAATTACAGGTCAGCCTGCTGGCCTCCACTTCCCTCTGGCTACACTCTTTCATCTACTCCACACATCTCTCTCTCACTCTGCCCCTCTACTGCTCTCTCTGTACCCCTTCGCTATCTTGTGTTTCTAAAATTGCTGTCTTTTCCTCTCTATCTCCGTTGTTCCCCACTTTTTTCCACCTTTCCCTACTCTGCATCTTTTAAATTGCACATCCGTATACACATTCTCGGTATAATCATTATTTTGAAGCCCAGGGTGTGTGGTGTAATCTCCGACATAGTAATTGAATGTGCTGCTGTTTTCACTCCTCTGTGCTAGCCCAGTGTACAGATAGCAGATGGAAATTCACACCTGTCCTGTCTGGCACTTCATGATCAGTTAGTATTCAGGATCACAAGCATTACAAAGAAATGCTCTAAAACTCGACCCCTGATTAAGGTAGATGTGCATTTTATCATTGTCTTCTATCTGCCCTTATACATTAAATATACATATTCTGACTCATTTCCTTTTAGTTTCTGTCTTGTGTTTCATGTCTTGTTTTTGTTTATTTTATTTTTTTTACTGTGACTATCAACCACTGAGATTTTACACCTTCTCTGCTCTTATGTTCATGCTGTCATGATTAAGTGGTCCAGTACACTGCTGTCTTTCATGATGCTTCAAAAAAGTGTGACACTTTTGAACAGCTACTTTGAACAGATTTGGGTTGAGTTGGAATTCTAAAATTCAACTGAACAGCTTTCGGTAGTATTGGAATGATAAAGCTACATTGAACTGCCTTAGGACGACCTGGACTGAGGCTTCCGCTGAACACCTTTAGAAAGTGCTGAAACTAAGATGTTCCACTGGACACCTTTATGACGACTTGGAGAAATGAAGCTCTATTGAACGCCTTTATGGTGACTTTGGGGAGCAAACAAATATGTGCATCTTTGCTGCCTGTGAATGTGTGTATAAGTTGATTGGAGGTGTTTGCTGCACTGCCTGGGTGGAGGGTGGAACAGGCGTAGGCAGCTGAACCCGCTGGCAATGCCAGGTCTGTGTGCCTGGCTGGCATCAGCAGTGACACTATGAGACACTGATGGTACTAAATCATGGTAATTAGGCGATAGACGCTCCCCTGTGATTAGGGCATCCCGCATGGCCCAGCATCTGTTAAACACACACACCACACACAAGCTCACATAAGCTCACACACTCCCAAACTCCCCTCTCCAAAACTACAGAGGGCAACAAATAGATGTGTGAGGAAGAAGCAGGTGTGCAGGAGAGAGCAATGGTAACGGAAGGCCATTGGTGTAGTACAACTTAATTGCCCAGACTGGGAATCAAACCCTAGTCTCTCACTCCTTGGTGGTGTTATCTGTTGGGCATTTATATTTTGTTTTTTATTATTATATTTATAGTTTCATATTTATTTTAAAATCAACCAAATTCATTTCAAATTAAACTGCCAAAAAACACTACTTTTCATTGGTATATTAATTGGCCTATAATACCTGATGCATCTCTTAACCTGAGCTTGATATCCAGTATAGCTATGTCCAAATGTTTGTGGACACCCCTTCTAATGATTGCATTCAGCTATTTTAAGTTGCTGCTCATTGCTGACACACAGCTTATCTAGCATCTGTAGAGAAGTATTGCCAACAGTATAGGACTATACCCGAATGTACTGACATCATGCCTTTATCCGTCATCATCATGTCCTTATCAGGACTTTTATTCTGAAATTTGAACATTGTGTGTGGAACAAAATAGAGCAAACAGTCCCTCCCTTCTCCTTGTCCTCTATAATCCAATATCTGGGTCTGTGACGTCATCAGCCTCGCCCCCTCTCACTGATCAGTCAGAGTCTGCATGCAGGTTGAACATGTACACATTAACAGAGCAGTAAACATGCACTGTAAGTCATCTTTGCCTTTTAAACTGGGATTTAATTCATTACACACTGATGAGCCTGCCATGGTTACATAGGGTAAATCTATTGTTACCCCATGTAACTGCCAGCAAAGTATGGATGTTGGGTTTTAAAAGGTTAAAATTCTGAAACTACACTATAACTAACTTGCATACTTTTTATATTGGTTTCAAGCTAGTTATCAATTCATTTATCATAATTACTGAATTACATAATAATATGCATATGCCTAGAGTTTAAGGAGATAAAGAGAAGAAGAGATGATGGTGGGTGACAGAGAGAGATATGACTACAGGGAAGATTGTTCAGGCTCAGTCAGAGTGGTTGTGCTGAAAGAGAGCCAGTGATAACACTCACTTGATACACACCACATTAGAGCAACTTTAAAAATTAAATACAAGAGAAAGGGGAAGGAGAGGAGTGTGTTTCTGAGTAGAGTAAGAGGTTAGAGTAGAGCAGGAATGAGCTGCAGTCAGTAAGGCCACAGCACAGCTTCAGGCACGCAGACTGGCTAGCCGACTGGAGTAAAACTACTCCAGAATGACACACATTATGAAGGCCAGGCTGGAGAGGGATGTGTATATGTGTGTTTGTGTCTTTGTGTGGGTGTGTGTGTGTTTGTGAAGCTGTGTCACTCTAGGCATATAGACAGCAAAGCATTCTGGATTTTCTTTTCTTTCTTTTATTGTTTTTTGCTTCATTCACATATTCAACATATTCATGCTGTATGAAGGCATATTAACCTGATTATTCTCACACACTGCTTCATGCAAATACAGACACACTAGTGAGCTGTCCTGATTTTTTCTCATGGACAGAAGCAGAATGTCCCTACCAACACAACATGTTCTAATTTCCATCATCCTGGGTTTATCTGAAGATTGACATGAATGCAGTGGCAATATTGGGCTTTCAGTGGTTTCTTTGAACTGTTCTTTTTGTGCACAAAATACATTGATCAGCCATATGATTATGACCACCTCCTTTCCAAACACCTTTCTATTCTCACTGTCCATCATATCAGGTCTTCAATGGTCAGGACCCCATGGAACCACCACAGAGCAGGTATTATGTGAATGGTGGGTCATTCTCAGCACTGCAGTGACACTGACATGGTGGTGGTGTGTTAATGTGTATTGTGCTGATATGAGTGGATTAGATGCAGAAGTGCTGCTGGAGTGTTTAAACACTCACTGTCCATCTATTAGACACTCCTGTCTAGTTGCTCCACCTTGTAGATATAAAGTCAGAGACAGAAGCTCATCATATTCTGGTCATCCTCTAGTCCTTCATCAGTGTGCATAGGATGACGGCCACAGAATGCTGTTGGCTGGATATTTCTAGTTGGTGCAACACTCTAGTTGTTTAAACACTCCTTAACATAAACCTATTCCTAAACCAAACTTCTCCAATTTCTTAGAAAAACACAGCCAAACAATGAAACAAGGATACTCTCATTTGTCATGAGATACACACATACTGTAGCCATGTCCACTAACATTTTCATTCACCTGCTGCTTAAAGCATTAATGTTTTTATTTTACTTGTGAATTGAAGTAAACAGTGCATCAATATATCCACCTTAAATATATGTCCAAATGTTTGTGGAAACCCTTTCTAATGAATGCATCCAGACACTTTAAGCTGCACCCATTGCTGATACAGATGCATATGCGCACACACAGCTTGTCCAATCTAAAGAAGAATTGGCAATAGAATAGGACTCTCTGGAGCGCATAAGCACAAACGTATTGGCAGCATGTGTTTTAATATAATGCCAGGTGTGGGCTAAAGGAGTTTAAAGCCATCTATTCTATGGAATGATGGTAATGGTGGTCCATCAAGTACTTTTGAGATCAGTGTTACTTTTGTCCATTTACTGTATCTGCACTACTGATTCTTCTGTCCACTGTAGAGTGTGTGTATGTGTTTGCCAAGATTGACCATTGAAGAGTGCAGATAATGGATGACAGGGGTAATAAACTCTAGCCCTTCTCTCCCTAGACACAAGCCATCGATCTCCCAATCACTCTGCCGTGTATTCTTAATAAGTTAATCCATTCCACTGCGTGTGTTTGCCAAGCCACCACACACACACACACACACACACACACACACACACACACACACATACATTGGTGTGCACACAAATCTCAATCCATCCATGTGGTGATTAAGAAAGGCAATTATATTTATCGTGTATCTGTTCATATCTGCTGTGTACCACTGGCAGCCATTTAGTGGTGGTTTCACTATTGTTGCTAGGAGAGAGAGAGAGAGAGAGAAAGAGAGAGAGAGAGAGAGAGAGAGAGAGAGAGAGAGAGAGAATATGAGAGAGATATGTCCACAAACATTTGGACATATAGTGTAGAATATGTTCCTCTGCCTTTGTCAGTGTTACTACATTCCCTCATGTACCTGAGTGCCATGTGCTTCCTTGTTTGTCTCTGTCTCTGCCCTAACATGTCTCATTATGAGTGTTCTTATCAGTATATCTTCTGTAGACCTGCCCCCTCATTTATTTTAGTCTTATATAGAAGTTCTTTTGTTCCAGTGTCCCTTTGTCTGCTGTGGCTGCGATATCTATATCATTCATAAATGCTATCTATGCACATCATATCTGCATCTTTTATCAGTTTCTTTTTTTAATTCCAATTTTTCCCCCAATTTGGAACTGCCGATTATTCACCCCATTAGGATTCTCCCCCATCACATACAATGCTTCTCACACTAGGATGGTGAAGACAGGCACATGCTTCCTCTGATACATGTCAAGCCAGAACTGTGCATCATTGCTGGCTAACCAGTGTGCTTGGAGGAAAGCAATGGGTTCCCAACTCCAATCAAATGGCTTACAGATGCAATGTGCTGACCAGCATCACTCTAGATGTGATATGGGGAAAGAGCATCATCTACCCACCTGTCATGTATCTGTCCTGTTTTACTCCCCTGTCTTCCTCTCATCTTTGTTTTGTTTATTCCTCACATGCTTCTGAGCATGTCTTGTTTTGGTCTTGTCTCCACCCATTCCCAGCTGTGTTTCATTCATAACCCTGCTTCCTCAGTGTGTCCCAGGTGTGGCCAATGTTGTCCATGTATTTAAGAACCCTTGTTTCAGTCTGTCTTTGTCAGTCCTTTTGTTTATGTAGAGATCATGTCGGTTTGTTTCCAGTGGTCAAGTTTGTTTGTTATAGTGTGAGCATTAGCCTTTGTTTGTTTATTTCCAAGTGTCTGTCAGGGTGTTTCGTTTGTTGATAAATCCTCAACCCCAACAAGTACCTTGTCTTTGTGTTCATCTGCTAAGCTCACTATCTTGACACCACCCAGACAGAGAATGGCCAGTTTTGCCCTCTCAGACTCCAGCTGTAGATGACAAACAGCGTGATTCAAACCTGCAATCTTTGGATCATAATGCATTAGATCGCTGAACCACTTGGAGACCCCTTCCTTAGTTTTCCTTAAGATCAATCATGTCTTCAAGATTAATAGTATGAGAGAAGACAGAGAGGGAATGAGACTACAAGGTGATAGAGGGAAGATACAATGGAGGGGATGGAGGGAGAGAGAGAGTACAAGATGATGAAACAGCATAGGGCACAACTGTGTGTGTGTTTGTGTGTGTGTGTCTGTGTGTGTGTGTGTGTGTGTGTGTGTGTGTGTGTGTGTGTGTGTGTGTGTGTGTGTGTGTGTGAGAGAGAGAGAGAGAGAGAGAGAGAGAGAGAGAGAAGACTATTAAAAAGTGAGATTGGAGAATCCGACTCAATATTAAATATAGTTGTAATCAGTGGTCAGTGTTTAATGTTTAATATGGCCGCTGAGGCTGAAATGTCCTCCTGGCCTGTAGTTCTGCTTGTTTACATTGCTCTTTTTTTTCTCTTTGACTTCCATCTCTGGCTGTAGGACATGTGTTTGCTGGGCATTATTTGCTCTGTGTGGTGTGTGTGTCCTGGTGAGAGTGGGACCTGTGGAGGATTTTCTCTCTCAGTCTGGAGTTGGCCCTGCTCTGCCAATCTGGGTCACACAGGCACCATCTGTCTTGACAAGATTACTGGGGAGTAGGACAAGAAATCCTTTCTCTTTGGCCAGATTAAATATGAAATATAGGCCAGAAGAGAGGGAGGAGGTGATCGGGCTGTGTCTGAACTGTCTGGACACAGCCTGGGTCAAAAGGTCACAGAGCAGGTCAGCCGAGACTTGGGTCAGTCAGAAGCAGCATCCTTCTGAGAGCTTTCATAATATATCAGTGCTGCCATGAGGTGATAGAGTGAAGAGAGGATAGGGCACAGTGTGGAGAGAGAGAGAGAGAGAGCAAGAAAGAGAGAGAGAGAGATAGAAAGAGAGACACAGAGAGATAGATAGAGAGAGAGAGAGAGAGAGAGAGAGAGAGAGAGAGAGAGAGAGAGAGAGAGAAACTATGAGGCAATGAAATGGAGAGAAAACAGGAACTAGTGAGTGGTGAGTAACAATGAGATGTTTTCACAGATTAACCATAACATTAGTACCACCTGCCTAATATTGAATACTTTCTAATATTCAAATATTGAATGTTCTTTCTTGCACCATGTTTTAGTAGGTACCTCACAAGACCTGCATGGTGTTCTGAAGATGTTCTGACCCAGTCATCTCACAGTTTGGTTCTTGTCAATACGTGTCAGATCCATGTCTATTGCCCAGTTTTTAACACATAACGTTCAATAACTAATTGCTGCCTAATACATCCCACCCCTTGTTAATGCTAATGTCAGGACTGGTCAGTGTACGTAGAGAGATAGACTATTAAATTATGCAATGGGGGAGAAGACAGGACACAGTGTAGAGAGAAAGAGAGATTATGAGGTTATACGAAGAAAGGGCAAGTTATAAGGAGAGAGATTCTCAGTGTTCAATCTTTTTCTTCTGTTTTTCCCTCTTTATCAGAGTAATGTATGAGATACACACTCATTGAATGTACTCATTTGAAAGGGCTGGAGCATTTGTAGGTGAACCAGACAATTGCCTAGAGCACAACTTGAGCAAGGGCAGCAAAATGTCCCAAATTATTCTGTCACCAATGAGCAGTGGCTGCTGCAGAAATATCTTATAGCAGGCACTTCAGGGTGGCCAAAGTACCTACAAATAATAATACCCACAACACAATGAGCAGCTGACCATTTCTACTGGTCAAATATTGATTACTGACAAAATATGAAAGTATATACTCAGATAACAGGTCTCTTTACACTTCACTTTTATTCTCATCAACCATTTCCTCTTATACCAAACTACAATGTTAACATTATCAGATATCAGATTATGTTTTCTATTGTGGATATATTTAGTGCATACAGTGCATCTGGAAAGTATTCAAAGCATTTCACTTTTTGCACATTTTGTTATGTTACAGCCTAATTCTAAAATGGATTAAATTAATAATACATAATACCCCATGATGAAGTGAGAAAGGTTTTTTTTTATTTTTTTGGCAAATTTATTAACAATAAAAACACAAAAATATAACCTGTATATAAGTATTCACAGAATTGAGCTCTGAGGTGCTTTTTTTTCTTCTGATCATTCTTCAGATGTTTCCACAACTTGATTGGACACGTGGTAAATTCAATTGATTGGACATGATTTGGAAAGGCACACACCTCTATATATATAAGGTCCCATAATAGACAGTGCGTGTCAGAGCACAAATCAAGCCATGAAGGAATTGTCTGTAGACCTCCAAGACAGGATTGTACTGAGACACAGATTTGGGGAAGGGTACAGAAAAACTTCTGCTGCATTGAAGGTCCCAGTGAGCACAGTGGCCTCCATTATTTGTAAATGGAAGAAATTTGGACCAGGACTCTTCCTAGAGCTGGCCACATGTCCAAACTGAGTGATAGTAGTAGGAGGGTCTTAGTCAAGGAGGTGACCAAGAACCCAATGATCACTTTGACAGAGCTGCTACATTGCTCTGTGGAGAGAGGAGAACCTTACAGAAGGACAACCATAGGGAAGATGACTACAGTGATGTACAGAGACATCCTTGATGATCATCTGCTCCAGAGAACTTTGGACTTCAGACTGGTATGAAGATTTATCTTCAAACAGGACAACGACCCTAAACACACAGACAATATTGTTGAGTGGCCCAGTCAGAGCCCAGACATAAACCCAATTGAACATCTCTGGAGATATCTAAACATGGCTGTGCACTGGCACTCCTCATCTTCTCTGATGACACTTGAGAGGTTCTGCAAAGAAAAATGGGAGAAATGTCCCAAAAACATGTGTGCCAAGTTTGTAGTATCGTACTTAAAAAGAACTGAGGCTGTAATTGCTGCCAAATGGGATTCAACAAAGTACTGAGCAAAGGCTGCAAATACTTATGTACATGTTTTTGTGTTTTATTTGTTTTTTGAAATGTTTCAAACAAACTTTTCTCACTTTGTGATCATTGTGTATTGTGTGTAGAATTTTGAGGGAAAAAATAATTAAATCCATTTTAAAATAAGGCTGTAACATAAAATGTGCAAAATGATTTTCCCTCCTAGTTGCACCATCTTGTCTTACACAAATTTGATTTAATAAATGTAACATTTACCGTTTACCTCCTATCTCCATGCTCCTTCGGGATTCTGGAGGAAAAGCCTCTGGTCATTGTGATGTAATGGGTGGGTCATTAAATTTAAAGACACTTCCCAACAGCATTGGCTTAATTGGATAACATTTATCGTCTTACTGTTTGGTGACCGACTGTGACAGCAGTTTCAGTGACTTTCCTGAAATATGTTCATGCACTATGTGGTGTTGCATTTCTTTATACCACAGATATATCTGAAGTATATCTGATTGAACAAAGCAAAGCACTTTTGTAAGTCTCTCTGGATAAGGGCGTCTGCTGAATACCGTAAACGTAAATGTATACAAAACGTTATCTAACATTGCCACTGTGCTGTTAGCAGGCTGGCTGTGGGCCTGGTTCAACAACAGTCATTAGCACTCAGACTACTGGCCTTGTCCAACTTTTCATCTAACAACACTGCTGCTGCATTAACACTGTTTTAGACTGGGCCTCCTGTCCATGCTAATGTCATGTCACATGTCTTAAATTGAATCTTGAGTTTGAGCTTCACTAGCAAGCAGAAATACAATATCAAAAGGGCACACCAAGTGAACAGTACCAGTATTAATGTTGTATGTTTAATACCAATATTTGATGCCACTTATTACATTTGATTAATTTGATTACTGAGGGACAAATGTCAGTAATTCACAAGAGTGTTCTATAATTGTTTGGGGTCTGAACATTTAGCATTAAGCATTAAGCATTAAGATCACTAGTGCTACAACATTTAATTAGTATTTATGGGTGGGGCACTATCTTTGGTAAGGCCTATTGGTTAATTTACAGGTCCACTGGGAGCACATGAATTGCAGCATGTTTTGCCTACATCAGGACAATGTCATACATCAGTCCTGTCTTTAGACTTTACCTGCTATATTTTACTGCAACCCATAAATCTAAATCCTGATGTCATTATTCTTCACATTCTATCACTGCTAAACTGAATATTATTCATGACTGAAGATCCTGCCATCCTTCCTTCAAAGTGACTCCTGTCCTCTCCTTGCCATCTTGATCTACAGTCAAGGTCAGCTACGCCTGCTCAGCTTTAATAAAGAGAAGTTGAATGTTAAATACTTAGCATGTCACACTTTGCACCTGCACAAATAAACAAATGTTTTTTTTCCCCTCTCATTTAATTGAATTCTACATGACATCTGAATGTTCTCATGGTATCTGACACCAAGACATTACCATCAGATCCTTTAAGTCCTGTAAGATGTGAGGTGGACTCACCATGGACTCACCATGGATCAGTGTGTTGTTCGATCCCACAGATGCTCAATCAGATTGAGATCTGGAGACTTTGGAGATGAAGGCAACAGGTTCAACCCTTAATCATGCTTCCCCAAACTTTCCCCAAACTGCTTCCCCTCTTTCAGTAATTTGATTCACATATCAGAGTCCATTGTCATGAAGATGTATAGAATGTCTGGAACATGAATGAATAGACACAGGGTTCCCCAGAACAACACTGTTCTGAGTTCCACACTCACTTTATCTGCTTGCCTTCTTCTCAATTGGCATCAAGTTTCCATCACATTACCAGGTACACAGAATCAATTCATTAGATTAAGTGACCTTCTTCCATTGCTCCAAGGTCTAGCTTTTCTGTCAATTGTAGGCACTTTTGACAGTAGACAGGGGTTAGTATGAGAATTCTGAGCAGTCTGCGGTTATGCAGCCCCATATGGCATTGTAGCCCTTCTGTCAGTGTCAGACCAGATGGGATAACCTTCATTGCTCGTTTTGCATCAGTAAGCCTTGGGCGCCCAACACCTTGTCACCAGTTTGTGTTTTATCCCTTCTCAGACCACTTTCAGTAGGTAATCACCATGCCGCACAGAACACCACATAAGCCTAGCCATTTCTGAGATGCTTTGAGCAGTTGTCTAGCTATAACAATTTGCATTTTGTCTATGTGATGTATGTGATAATAGGGCCTTAGTAGTAAGGCCAAATAAGTGTAGGCCTCCATGTGGATCAGCAGTCTAATGTGCCTGCGCTATGAACTGAGGATCGCAGGTTTGCAGGTTTGAACTGAGTTACACTCTTTGCCATCAGCACCCAGAGTCTGAGAGAGCAAAATTGGCCATGTCTCATGTCTCTGAGTGGGTAGATGGCACTCTCTCTCCACATCACACCCAGTGCTGGCAGAGCTCATCCGGCGACACTGCCCATCATTGATGCAAAGATGGCAGGTCAAAAAGAATTGGTGTCTGGCTTTATATGTATTGGAGCAGGCATGTGCTTGTCTTCACCCTCCTAGTGTCAGGACTGTCAGGAGGTTGGGTAATTGGCACTTCCAAGTTGTGGGGAAAACGGGATTAAAAAATATAAAAAGAATAACAGATTTTAGAGGAGGAGGAAAAGGCTTTCTTATGTTCTGTTTTAAATTTTGACATGACATAAAGAACAGCTGCCAGATTTACAGGTGAAAAAATGAAAAAGTGAAAAATGTCAAGACAACAAGATTTTTATTTGACAGCTATGGTATGTTCTACTGAATTCTAACAGCTGTATTGCTTAACCCATATTTGTCTGCTCTCTCTCTCTCTCTCTCTCTCTCTCTCTCTCTCTCTCTCTGTGTGTGTGTGTGTGTGTGTGTGTTTGTCTGTGATGTAGATAAGAATGAGAACTCTGGTGGCTCACAAGACGCAAGCCTGTGGAATAAAAGTCGATGCCATTGCCATGGAAACGCTCGTTCACCCTCTTGCTTTCTTCTTCCCAGCTTTGAGTGGCACCTCCTCTGATGAGGCACAAAATGGCAGCCTCTACTCTCACTCTACTGACTTCCTTTCCCTCATATTCTCTCACTCACTCACTCACTCACTCACTCACTCTCCTTTCCTCACTTGCACATCTGATGCCAACATATGCATAAACACAACATAAAGACACAAACACATAAACACACACACACACACACACACTCACAGGCACGATGAGTGTTTATCCGTATCAACCTTGTATGGAGTACCATGCTACTAATAGGCCAATTAGAACATGAAGAATGGTAGTGTGTTCTACTGACATAGACCTTGTATGACATTTAAAAAGGAGGGGGCACAGAGGAAGAGGTGAACACAGATAGTACACTGATTATCATCTGCAGGGCTGCAGCAGGTGACAACAGCCAGTGTGTGTGTGTGTGTGTGTGCGTGCGTGCGTGCGTGCGTGCGTGTGTGCGTGTGTGTGTGCGTGTGTGTGTGTGTGTGTGTGTGAATATTTGAAGTGTGACCAAGCTTTCATTTAAAAAGAATAATATACTATATATGAATTTCTATTCTATTTTTATTTCTATGATAATGGTTCCACCATTATCACAGGCACAGAAGTAATTTGACAAACTTGCATAATTCTATGTGCAAGGAATATTTTCTATTTCAATTTTGGGCAGTATTTTTGAGTTTCTCTCTGGTTTAATTTCCATTTTGGTTTACAAATTCTGTGTGTTTCTCTTGTCCACTGTGAAATTTACAGGTGTTTATTTTTTAACAAATTGCTTGTTGTATTTTGCAGAAGTGTTTTGTCCCATCAAGACTAATCACATATCTGTGATTTTTCAGGAAGCTATTCCATTGTGTTGCAATAGGATTTTGTTTGCTGCTTCAGTGATATCACACATATATGCATATATCATGATCATTACATGATTGATAGTTTACTATTCCACTGAAAGGCCACATTTGGGATGTAGAACAAAACAGTAATAATGTTAATATGGAACTGTAACAGTAATAATACATATTAACATGCAATTGTAATTGTATATATTAACATACAGTTGTAACTGTGTGTTAGTAAGCTATTGTAACTGCATGACCACTGCACTGTGATCCACTGGTGCAGCTATGACTGATTCCGTGTGCGTGTTGTATTGCTGAAGTGTTTACTCATTGCTAATTCTTGCACGCAACACTATATCTCAACCATTTGTCATCCAACATTTGGGTGTGTGTGTGTTGCTGTAGTCTAAACAGGCTCCTCTTGTGTTGGTTTCACAGTTGCGTGGTGCTGTGCATGGCTCTCTGTTTGCTTTCTCTTATTTTTATTGCTTTTCCATTTTTCTATCTCCTTCTCTCTTTTTTCTGCCTCTGTCAAAATCTGCCAGGTGACGGTGGATGCAATGTGACTCCTGATTAGTTGCTCTGGCAACCTCCGGAAGGTTCACTGGTGGTCATGGCAACGACTGATGCATGGCGTTGGAGCCTGGTAGATAATTCTGCTGTAGATGGGGGCTTGTGGTATGAGAAAATGGAGGCGGATTGGCATCCACACCATCACCCTAAGAGAGATATTGATCGTTAGTAATCCAGTGTGTATGTATGTGTGTGTAAGAGAGAGAGAAATGGATACATGCCTTTGGAACTGGAGTGTATTTATAAGTACTCTTTTCCTCCCAGGCTCCTGGAACTGAATACTTTCCAGTCTTAGGGACATGTAGTGAGGACGCATGCTGCGGCAGGCTAGAGCCTCAAGCATTTTTCCATTAATGACATTATACGAGAGAGAGAGAGAGAGAGAGAGAGAGAGAGAGAGAGAGAGAGAGAGAGAGAGAGAATAAAACATGAGCAAATGCTAAAAGCAGCGTGTGTGGCACATGTGCATGCCTGTGTGTAGTGTGTATGCACGTGAGGCTTATGTTTTTATATGCATATAATATATGAGCAACAGAACATTTGCTTGTATCTATCTTTAGTGTGAGAAACAAAATATACTGTATGTGCATCTATTAAAAAACATAAACATTACAGTAAAAACAATAACAATAAACTCAGCCATGGGTTGATTTGATGTGAGTGGGAGTGTGTCAGCATAACACACTGTTAGGAGGCTGCGCTGGTAACTCAGTTAGAGTGCTGGGTTATTGATCACAGGGTTGATGGTTCAATACCTTGGTTCACTAAGCTGCCACTGTTGGGCCCTTAACCAAATTTGATCCAGGAGTGCTGTAGCAAGACTGACCCTGGCTTTTTAAGCTGAGATATGCAAAGAGAAGAAGATCTGGTCAAGCTGCTTAAGATTGTTGACCAGCTTAGCTCTTGAAAAGCACAGGGTATGTTTTTGTTTCAGTTTAATGGTTTAGCTGAACTGCAAGCATGATTAATCTGACCAAGCTGAACAACCGGTAGGAGTAAACTTGACCATACTAGTTGACCAGCCTGACGAGCATAGCGTATGTTTTTTTACTTGAATGGCATGCCACCACCTTTTTCAGCAACCATCAAAGAGCAGTTTAGACCATCTGAATTCAGCAGGTCTTGAGCTGGGTTTTCTGCAAGGATTTCATTGTGCTGTACAATAAAGCCACATTATCACTGTTAACCATTTCAAAAGCTATCCTTGTGGATGTCCAGTATTTCCATCCAATCCATAGAACTATTTCACATTAACAAATTCTTCCAGTGACTTGATGTCAGGCATCACACCTGTGTTCTTCTAATTAATGTATCAAAGTATTAACATTTAAAATTTCAAAAGCTTTTTGTCATGTGATAAAATTACACTGAGGGAAAATGTTGGGGAAACTCCTACTGTTTATAGAGGAGCTAAATTAGTAAACCTAAATTAATTGATAAACAGAAAGGATTCCCCATTTTAATACAACTAAGCATAGGTTTAGAATAAGGGTTAAGGTTAGGTGTAGGTGTATATTAATGTGAAGTTAAAGGTTATTTTTATGTGTAGATTAAGATGTTGATTAAAGTTGGGTTATGGTGTAGATTAATGTGTATGTAACATTAAGACTTATTAAAGATTGTGCTGTTCCAGAAGCCAAGGCAAATTTGTTACACCACCTTGGCACCAGAACAGTGAGAAGTCCAGACTGATATGGTATGTAAACCATATTGAAGCTTCAAGAATTCCTGGCAGGGGTGGGGTTTTCACCATGGCCATCATGTCCATGGTTCGCGTTGTTGGCCAGCATTCTTATTTGTGCTTTCACACAAAGAAACCCTAGTCCCTAAACAGCAACCTGGGGGACATGAGTGTGTGTGCTTGTGTGGGTTGTATCTACTCACTTGCTTACTCCCCAACAATGCATTTGGAATTTCCTTTCAAATGCAGAATGGCCTTTGTAGGTGACCATTGTCAGATCATTTAGTGCCATTTAGTGCATCAGGTCAGTCACAGTCTGGTACAGTGACTCTGTTCAGCTGTACATTAGAGCCGTCCATTAGATCCATATGGTGTGATGGAGTGCTCTACTTTTGTTAGTTATTGATAGAAACACTGGCTAACTCCAGCCTGGATCTAGACTCATTCCCTTCAACATCACACTACACGTAGCTGTAGCCTCGGGCAACGTGGTCGGACTAATGGTGCATTTATATAGGCTGTCTGTTCAAAGAAGCTGGAAATATCAAATGGATGTGTGCATATATGTGTGAGTGTATTGGAAATGTTTGAATATTTTGACATTATTGAACATTTCGAAATTATGTGGAATATATTTGATGTCATTTAGAAGAGAAACGCAAGGACATAAAAACTCAATAGGGTGTGTGGGGGAAGGGGTATGAACATGTGTCTGTATATGCAAATGAGCTTATTCTAACATAAAGGTCATTCAATTATCCACATTATGCTAATTATGACTTATGGAAATGTTTACATTTTGATCTTCATCAAACACAGCATTGTTGATTTTTAGTGAAGTGTTACACTATTAGAACTGGAGAACAATGCATGTCTCTCTCATGAAATTTAACATTCACTTTTCTCAGATACATTTATTATCAGATCTTTTAGAAGCCTAGATGTTTTCCACACATGGTTGGTCAAACATGGCCACTAGACTGAATAAATCCTGGTTGCATAACTAGGTGCCATGGTCTGTGACCACTAAAATGCTGTCTGATACTGATAAATCAAGGGCATTACAGCAGGTTTCATTCTGCTCTTTACTGCCCAGGGAAGACATTAAGATCATTTAAATTTAAAATAAAAAGGATCCAATTGTATTTAACAAGACTGTAAGTGAGGTAGTTTTAGTGTTGGGTGATTACCACCTCACCTCATCTTCAATTCTCCAAAAGAATAGGATGGAGCACCATAGGGGAGCTTTATATACCCCTAGCCCACACCTGGAATTAGGCATAGTGCCAATTGTTTTATACTTATCTGCTGTAGAGAGTTATTCTATTGGTAAGATGAATGCATGAATCTACTGGTAGATAAATACATGGAGCTGATTAATTGATTAATTAAGTGATTGATTGAAATATAGATCCATGTACTCACACTGCACAGAATACAATGAAACACATCGCAACAACATAAGCATATGTCAATTCAGGACATAAGGTCATGAATTGAGAATCCATGTTGCCACTTTAATAACAGCTATAACAAGCAAAAATAACCACTACAGGTGTATCTGAAGAAAGTTAGTACACTCACACAGTGGTCCTGGTCTGGACTAATAATGCAACCCAGACATGCTCATATGAAATGATTCTAACACTCTAAACCTAGCTTAACCATAAAACCTAAGACTTTTTCTAAGCCTAATCTTAACCGCGATTGAATGTAATGTAATGTAAAGTCAATGTAAAGTTAATCCAAAGGTAATGTTAATCTCATAACATAAACCAAAGCTAACATCAACCTAATCCTAATCCTGACCCTACAAAATAACCTCAATGTTCAATGTGAAAATCTTCCTGCAGATGTTTCCATCTGACAATTACTTTATAAATACCTTTTGTGATGGAAAAGTAGCAAGCTTTGATGCCAAGCAGTTGATGCCACTCTAGCTTCATTCAGCACAATCAGTGGACTCTCTTGGACCATCTCATTGTCCATTGTAATGTAAATACAAAATAGTGTGTAAAAAACATGCACATGGTGTATTTTAGTATTAAATGTCCATAGTTTTGGGGATCTTGTTGCTGGACTGCAGGGTCATGGGACAATTTAACACTTCAGACCACACAGAGGTCTTATTATGTGCAATTATGTTTTGCAGTTAATTTTTGTTTTCATGAATTTCCCCCAGGTTTGTCATGAAATGTCAACAGATAGCTATACATACTTGAAGGGGAATTTTTACAATTTTATATTGTCCATGGAGCTTCAAGATTAACAAACACTAAAGCAAAAAACTAGAAATCTTTTTATGACATGCACTTACTTCTGTAAGTTTGCTGAAATATGACAGTTGAACATTTTTTGTTTTATTTATTTATTTATTTTTTGGACATTCATGGCTAAGTATACGCATAGCAGATGCATAGCCAAATTTTTATTTTAGGGGAGCCTAGCTATAGCTTGAAAAATTGTGTCCTGGAGGTATCAATGTAAAGAGATTGAAATCACCTGCATGTCATTTTCACAGTAACTTCTTTAACCAGAAAGAGACACAACATGCAAATGTAAAATTAAGTTTTGATTAGTTGTACCAGAGTACTTGAATGCTATGTCACTCCTCTACAGGCCACCAGATTCAATTTGTTTTTAAGAGGACGTGACTCACATGCTGTCTGCAGCTTTCACGTACTGAGGTGATTTTCCCCCTTCCTTCCACACCTCCACCTACAGTTTGGTCCACCTTCTCCAAATACTGCATTCAGATCATACCTTTAGATTCAGTAAGATTGAACTACTATTAATTCCTGGAACCACTGGTCCTCATCCTTATTTCACCAATCTCCTTGGGAACTCACTGGTCACTCAATCTGCTGAAGCTGGAGCCTTGGTGTGGTTGTGGATGACCAATTATCATTCTCAGCTCATGTCGCAAACTTGACTCGGTCATGCAAATTTCTCCTTTACAACATCAGGAGGATTCGACTTGTTCTGTCTAAAGAGGCTTGTTCAGTCTCTTGTCATTTCAAGACTAGACTACTGCCACTCCCTTCAAGCTGGCCCTCCTATGTGGACCCTTGCAACTCATCCAGAATGCAGCAGCACAGCTCGTCTTCAAAGTTCCTAAATTCAGTCATGTAACTCCTCTGCTGCGTTCCCTTTATTGGCTCCCTGTAGCTGCCCACATCAAATTCAAAACCTTGATGCTGACCTACAAAGCCAAAAATGGACCAGCTCCTCCACACATGATGGTAATGGTCAAAACTTGAGCTGTACCAAGAGCCCTTCAAGTACAACATGGCTTGACCCACCATTCCTCAAGGAAAGCATTCATCCAGACTCTTTTCTGTACTGGCATCAAAATGGTGGAACAAACTTCCCCTGGGGGTCCGAACAGCTGAGTCGCACACTTTCTTCAAATGCAGACTGAAGAGTCATCTGTTTCAGGAGTATTTAACTCCATAAAGACATTTGTTTCAACAGGATCTAAGTGTGAGGAATCTCTAGATTCCAGCCTTGTCTACTTACTAAGGATATTCTGAGTGAACAGCAAAGCACTTCTGTAAGTCGCTCTGGATAAGGGCGTCTGCTAAATGCCATAAATGTAAATTAATCTTTCTGGTCGAAATGTAATTCACAACACACTGACAATTCTGTGTAACCTTAATGATGACCTACATGTTTTTATGAAAAAGCTAAAGTTTTCTACATTGGTCTTCTATCTGTGCGACTAAAGTAAAGAAGCAAAATTTGTACTCTCAGCATGTGGTAGCTGATCGATTACATCTTTTGAGCAAGTCTGGGCATTTATTTAAAGAAGAATTTTTTTTTTCTACACAATATTTTTTCAAGGGTCCTTCAGTAAAGAAAGTAGGTCTATATAGAACCACGTACACTAAAATAACCTTTTATTATGAATATAGGCTTTTCAATGCAAATAAATGCAAAATATTTTTTTCTCACATTTTTTAGATTAAAAGTGTTATTACCAGAATATTTTTGACTACTGCCTCCCCCTGAGGATGGGTCTGTGGGCCACTAGAGAGTGCTTCATGACCCACTGGTGGTACCTGGCCCACAGGTTGAGAAACCCTGCCATATAGAACCCTCTACATTACATTCTCCATCAATCTGAAAAAACCCTTTTACCATGCAAAGAATGCTTTATTCATGCAAAGGGTTCTTGAGTATTCATGGTTCTATATATAGAAACATTTTCTTTACTGAAGAACCCTCACTTTTTGTGTAATGTGTAGTGTTTGTTTGCAACATTATCATTGTAGATTTCATTTAAAGCCAAAAAAGGAAACTGGAACACCATAAATGTCTTGACCGATCTGAGGTACATCTGGGCTAAATGGCAATGTATGGAAATTAGATTTTTTTCACCATCATATTTTTATGTGGGTGCTTTGTTTCACCTTAAGAGCTAGACTTTAAAAACACTGGTGCATTTTCATGGAGCCACAGGTGGCTTAGAGTTCTGTGGGAAACCTGTGCTAAAAGCCTCCCTTTCTGCTTTTTTCAAAGTCTTGAATGGTAGAAATCCAACGTGTACTGCCCACCCTGGCCTGTCTTACAGTGTGAAGGGGAGATGAAATACCTCATATTAATTCTTGCCATATGGTTGAGAGGTCAGTGCAGCTCCAGGAAGGAAGCCCACAGGCGTGTATGTGTGTGTGTGTGTGTGTGTGTGTGTGTGCGCGCATGTGTGTGCGCGCATGTGTGTGTGTGCGTGTGTGTGTGTATGTGTGTGTGTGTGTGTGTGTGTGTGTGTGTGTGCGTGCAGAGAGCATGTGAATATTTATGCATTAACTCTCCACGTAATTGTGTTTCCCATTAAAAGCACTCCACTTTAATTACTAGGTGAGAAAAAGGAACATAAAATACAATGAAATCCATTGGCCTTTTGAGACCCTCTCTCTCTCTCTCTCTCTCTCTCTCTCTCAGACACACACACACACACACACACACACACAAACAAACACACACACACACACACACACACACACACACACACACACACACACACACACACACACTCACATTTTCCTTGCACATAGTCCTAGTAATGAACACACAAATTCATGAATAATTTCCTCACACATGCACACAAGCACACTGCTGTCATAGAAAATCTTACTCTCATGCACCATCACTCACTCATGCTCTCACACATATGAACCGATGCACATACTCTTCTCACGCACATGTTCATAATAAGACTAAGAGTCCAATATTGGAAGCATTAAAGGCCAGAGATAGATATATATAATAGGTTTGAGGATCAAATGGCCTTCTTCACTGTAATTTCCATAACCACACTTTCAACAAAAAGTGTTCTAAAAAGTGGACTGGACTAGTGATACATTTTATCTGATATGATCAGATCATTAAACTGTTTAACACTTAGAACCCGAGAGCAGCACATTGAGGGCAGTTATGAGTTGTTTTCATATCTCAATAAGAATACCGTATTTTCTGGACTATAAGCAGCTACTTTTCCACGCTTTAAACCATGAGGTATATAATGAGGTGCAGCTTTTTCTTCTTATGTATGTTATTTTCCAGTTGTTGTTTTTTTAACTTGGCGGGAGCGGCTTATATTCCGGTGCGGCTTATAGTCCGGAAAATACGGTAACCTACTGACATACCCATAAACTGTAAGACCATCTAATGATGGTAGTCTTATCATTGTGTGATGAATATCAGTGAGTTATCCAGCTCAGAAAACAGCTAAAATTCACTCATTTCCAACTGAATTAAACCCCATTTAAAAGTTAGAGCCTTCCAGTGCATGTTTACTGCTCTGTCCACATCTGCATGCAGACTCCAACTAATCAGTGAGAGGGAGTGGAGCTAATGACCTCCATCCATCCATCCATCCATCCATCCATTTTCTGAACCGCTTATTCCTGAATAGGGTCACGGGTGAGCCAGTGCCCAGTTGGCAACTCTGAGCGCAAGGGCAGGAAACAACCCTAGACAGGGCGCTAATCCATCGTAGGGTGCACACATACATCCACACACTAAGGGCCACTTTAGAGTCACCAATTCACCTATCATGCATGTCTTTGGATTGTGGGGGAAACCGGAGCACCCAGAGGAAACCCACACGAACACGGGGAGAACATGCAAACTCCACACAGAAACTTCCCAGGTCATCCCACCTGGGGATGTGAGGCAACAGCGCTAAAATAAATTTCAGAATAAACGTCCTGAGACGGGATGATACTGGTATTTATATAACAAATATAATAAATTACATTTATTAATTAGTAATTTATTTGGACTACTGTCAAGTATTTTGATTAACTTAATATCCTTGTCAAGCTAATCATTACAAAGATTTCATAAAATGTACTGCATTTTAACCTCAAAAAGCCAATATCTCACAATAGATTGTAGGTGACAATAATTTATTTTAATCAAAACAAGGTCAAACTCATACAAACATCTAAATTCTGTTCATTCTCACATCTCAAATTAGTAGCTTAGGATCTCCTGAAAATATATTTTTTATGTGTGTGTCCTATAAATACTTTTATATAAATATTTGATGAATAAAAGTACATCAAACTATGAAAATATCCCATAAAATTAGCATAGGCTTCATTTTCCACCATTTTCTGCTTGAACTCCATGTGCAAACCTGAAATTAGAGACCGCAAAGCACATTAATACAGAATTTCATGCATTTTCAACATGTTATAGTTCAGTTTTTTTTTAAATAATTGATATGTTACAGTATCAGGTTTGCACAATTAAGATACTTTTGATGTATATTCCACATTTCAAAAAAATAATGACTATGCTTATAAAATTGTGAAATACTATGTATTGGACTTTATAAACATTAACAGAGTAAAAACAAATTAATTGAAGCTGAATGCATGAATCAGGAAGTAAAGACTGTCACAAATGTTTGGGGTGGGAGTAATTTAGTTAATATTTTGGCTTGGTGGTTAGCATGTTCACCTCCCAGCATTGGGGTCTTTAATTTAATGTTTAAGAATCATAATCTGTAAAGCCATCTCAATCCTTTTGTCATGCACCCCAGCAGTATTGACTCCTCTTTTTCCCAGGAACCCCTTCATGAACAATCCATGTTTCACCAGTCAGCCAATTCTGGCACATCCTCACATTTAGCGTCACCTGAATACTGATTCAGCCTACCTGTTTACTTCCTTGTTTATTTATATATTGCTCCTCTGTTTGTACAGACTTTGTGAAGCATTTAGTAGATGATTTAATAAAGGCAACATAAACAATGACAAATGAAAAATGAAATGAAATGTGGTGCCGTGGTCCTGTGTCTGCTTAAAATATTATTGTTCATAATGAAAATGAACAATTTTAACAATTTTTTCAAGGTATTTTCTGATGTGTATCATTTTGATGTGTAAACATTGGGCCTGATGACCTTATGAGTAGTCTTAATGTAATCCTCCTTGTAATCGCACTGTTTTTATAATGTGTCTGTAATCTGATTAATGTCTTTTTGTTCTGTCACTGGAGGGTGATCATATTTTGGTTTTCAAAGAAAAGAGGTCACTGGAAACACAGTGGCATTGTTAGGACATTGTGGCGGGTGGTGGATTCTAGTATGCCTAAATTATATGACCAAGGCTGTGTGTGTGTGTGTCTGTGTGTGTGAAGGTAGTAGGATTTCAAATACTTCTAAAATCATGATTAATGAACATTAATACCTAAATATTTGCTCATTTACCAAATATAATAAATAACCCTAATAGCCTTTATGGCCAAATAATCTTCTTTTAAATTAATTAAAGTATCCCACAAGCAGCATAGATAAAAAAAAACAAAACAAAAAAAAAACAAACAAACAAACAAACAGTACTTAATGAATAAATGAATGAATGAATGGTGTTACTCTTATGAAATGACATCTATAAAGCACCTCTGTAGATACCCCAGGACAATTTTCAATCAGCACTCTTTGCAATCAACCAACACATCGAGCACTGAAGGGGTTCAACCAGGACAGAGTGCCAATCCATATCTGGGCATACAGACAGCTGACACACAAACACATTCATTCACACACACCAGGGCAATTTAGAGTAGCCAATTAGTCTGATAACTGTGTTTGTTGAATGTTGTTTATGAAACTTTTATACATTTTATGTTCATGCCCATGTATAACAATATTAATAATTACAACATTAAAATACTAAGACAGGTCAAGTTAAACTGATTTGCATTTATTTACATTTGCATATTTTAGATTGTGCTCCATAGACTCTGGTGGGAAGCAAGTTAATCTATGGTTCATGTAAATATAGGTGCATGTAGACCAATAGCAGCAGTTAGAAGGTGGAGTGTGTAGTCTTGTGTAAAGCTGCAGAATGTGTAGTGTTAGTAGATTCAATTTCTAAAGTGAAATCAATGCCAAATGCTCCAAAAATCTTTCTGGGATTTCTGGGAAAAAGGCAATGTATGGTCACTCTGGTTACTATAACACTGTACTATTACCTTTTGGTAGCTTGGTTATGTAACAGTGCTACATGTATTCTGTTACTACCCAAGCAAGACAACTGTGCACATACACACACACCATATAATCCAACCCAACAACCTGTATGGGCCATGTATTTGCATTGTTGCTGTGAATTCTACTCCTTCTGCTCTGCCATGTATCCTCATGCTCATATCAATAGGTGAATTAAAGCACAGCTGTGCTTGCAGATTGTAAGCTGCATGTCTTCATGTCTGGTGGATGATCTCGTCTGTCTAAATATGGCCACTACACCAGTGAGTGCAAATTTCCCTCAACCGTGTGTGTGTGTGTGTGTGTAAGAGCAATGCTGTGAATCTGCTTAGAGAGGTGAGGCGGAAAGTGGCTCCAATAAGTCACACACGCTTTACCTCTCTGACATCACTGAAAACACACACAGACGCATGCCCAGCTGCCTGCCCTGAAAAGGTTAAGATAGCCAGTGAGTATTAGACTTCACAAGGGTCACACACACACACACACACACACACACACACACACACACACACACACACACACACACACACACACACACATTCACATGCGCATACCCACACTCCTCCTCCTGTGGGGCGTCTGACGAAAACTTCCTCCGACAGGCACATCAATAATCCAAAGC
The DNA here is from genome assembly GCA_034509495.1 of Acestrorhynchus altus. NCBI lineage: Eukaryota > Metazoa > Chordata > Actinopteri > Characiformes > Acestrorhynchidae > Acestrorhynchus > Acestrorhynchus altus. Next base: position 21,416,368 of record CM067505.1, read on the forward strand.
TCCAACGCCCTGCCTTCACTCCGGATCTGCTCAAATGGGGCCCGTGCAGCAGGCCGGTGGAAAGGGAGGGGAGGCCGTTATAAAAAATGAACCACAAATCCCAAAGGGCAGCCTGCAATAAATGTCACTCCACATCAGGGGGAGCAGGTTCGTGGAGCGGACGCTGGCATCAGAGCGCAGGAGCGGCGGGACAGGGGAGATGGGCTGTCCTCATCTCAGACTAACCCCAGTAAAGGGGGACAGACAGTGTTTACGCAGGAGAAAAAATACGCACCATCTCTGACTCCAGGCCTCTATTGCACTGATCCATTCTGGTTGACCCTGTCCTGGGCATGGGCAGGGCACAGGCCGGTCACATTTTCACACCATGTATTTGCCACATAAAATCAATTTTAGGGTGGGTATGGTTGAGAAAAATGTAGAATATGCTTTATGTAAGACCAAAACATACTGACCCAATGCTCTCCAAAAAACATCATGTGTACAAAAAAATATCAGCCTCTACTGGCTTTCAGAAGGCTGCAATGATATTTCTCTGACAACCAGGAGGAGCATTGTGCTGCTTTCCCATCATCTGCTGCTACATTTAAATAAAAAGACAATACAACTGTAGCCCTAATTGAGCTGGATTCATTTTACAGAGGAGCTCAAGTAATGTCATCTGTAAGTGGTCAAACTGGCAAATTTTTACAGCATAATTTAAAAGGGTTTCAGCCTGTTTGAGTAAGGAACTGTAGGTTATCTATACATTTTCAAATTGTTAAAAACACTCTGGTGACAGCTGATTTCTACACAATGTTAGGGTTAGAACCAGGATGAGGTTTAAGACCAGAGTGCAGGTTAAGTCTAGGTTTTGGGTTGAGGCTAGGGGGATGTTTTTGGATGATGGAATATTAAGGTGAATTTAATGGATATTTTGTAGAATGCAAGTCAAATATGGTATCCATACAATACCTACAACAAATGTAACCAATCCATTCAAGGTTGGTGTGGCTCCAGATTTTTATTCCAGAGCAGAGAAACACTTACTTGTTTTATCAGTCTACAGTTACATGAGGTTCTCTCTGAGCATAGGATACCCCTGATCCAATGTGTCATATATATATATATATATATATATATATATATATATATATATATATATATATATATATATGTGTGTGTGTGTGTGTGTGTGTGTGTGTGTGTGTATGATTCTCACTTTAGTGGGTTCTAGGGCTTAAAAATAGAATTTGAGCTCACCATTTACCAAAGGGTACTTAACCGGCTGAATTACCTCGCAAAGAATACTGTGGAATGCATTATTATCCTCATGTTATTTCAGCCTTCATCAGAAGTACTGCAGATTACAGTAGACCTATTTTGAACTTGAGTAAAACTGTACCAACTCAAACTCTATTTTAGCATTTATTCTTGATTTCTCTGCTTTCCATAAAGAAGGCCCATTTATTTATTATCAGGTTTTGTTATTACATTTTACAAAATGTATATTTGAAGGACTGTGATTACAGAATAAGCTGCAAGTTAAGTGATTTAACTCTCCGAACTCGATATCCACACATTGCTTGCAATTACATACCATTTTCTGGGCTTCATGTCTCAGAATCAGAGTAACCTACAGACATGAAACACATAACAAAATATAAGCCTATCCTATCTAACCACTGTCGTTTTACTGCTCTGCCCACATGTGTATGTGTGTGTGTGTGTGTGTGTGTGTCCATATATATATATATATGGAGTTCAACAGAGTGATTGAATTTGGGAAGGAGCTGGTTGGTAGAGATGGTTGGTTCTGGCTTTGATGCTCCTCTATCTCCACCCAGATGGGAGGAGGTTAAACAGTGTGTGGTTGGGATGAGGTGTCCCTGATAATGCTGTGTACTCTGCACACACAGCGCTGATGGTGAATGTCTCTGATGGTAGGGGGCTGTGCACCAATGCTGTGTTTTCACCACACTTTGCATGGCCTTCCTGTCAGCCACAGTGGAGCTGCTGTATCACAGTCACACAGCATGCTCTTTGTGGTGCAGCAGTAGAAGTACCTCTGCCCCTTTGATGTGGACAGGAGAATGAGTGCAGCCTTTGGTTTTGGAGTAGTCCAAAATGAGTTACTTAGTCTTCGCTGGTTGTTGGCAGTACACCAGGAAATAATGTGCTGGATCTCCTCCCTGTAGGCTGATTCATCATTGTCTCGAATTTGGCCAATTACTGTAGTGTTGTCGGCGAACTTGATGATGAGGTTGGATGTGTGTAGAGGGACACAGTTGTGGGTGAACAGAGAGAAGAGCAGAGGGCTCATCACACAACCTTGCACTACTCAGGGTGAGGGTGGTCAGGAAGTCCAAGATTCAACTAGATGTTGGGGGGTCAGGTTGGGAGGCCTGTAGTCTGTGATTGTCTGGATGTCTTTCCACGTCACGGGGGTCAGATTTGTGGAAATACTCCTCAACAGATAGTTTGTAAGCATGCTTGACTTTCCTAATTGCCCTTTTCAGGTTCAGGTTTCACTGCCTCAGCATCACTAGATCTGAAAGCAGTGCTGCGGGCTGTCAGCAGCAGGTGAACTTGGGCATTCATCAGATATTCAGGCACTTGGTGGAGGTTACACTGTCAATACATGAGTTGATGTAACTCATGACAGATGATGTATACATGTCCAAGTCCATTTGAGAATCTGCGGTGGCTACAGATTAGAACATATTACAATCTGTTTTTCCAAACTGATGTTGGAGAGAGGAGATGGCCCCCTCTAGTCCTTGTTGTTTTCACACATTTGATTGCTGGCACATACTTGGGGAACAGGAACAATGAGAAATGATCACACTGTACCACGTGGGGGAGACGGACTTGTATGCATCTGTAATGTTTGTGTAGACATGATCTAAAGTTTTGTTTTCTTTTATTGGACAGGAGATATTCAGATAAAATGTCGGCACTACACATCACAGGTTGGAATGATTGAAATCTCCAGCAATAATGAAAAGTCTGTCTGGATGTGCAATTTGTTTACTGATAGCTAATTTACCATCAGCATCAGGGGGAACATAGACAGCAGTCATGATGATAAATGAGTTCCCTCTCTGTAAATAGAAGGGATGTAACTTGATCATCAGATACTCAAAGGTAGTAGAACACTGACTTCCAGTTACAGTGGAGTCTGTACACCATAGTTTGTTGACGTAGACCTCTACCCCTGCTCCTACTGGAGTCCTCAGCCACTTTGTCCACTCTGAACACACTGTGAATGTCCAGCTCCACTGCACTGTTGGGAATGCTTGTGTAGTGCCTGCACCGCTGTCATCAAATCAGATCAATATGCCTGCAGAGAAAGGGGACTGGGCTGATGATATCCCAGTCCCAGATATTGGGTTACAGAGAAAAATGACAAGGGAAGGGCTGTTCACTCCCTTTCTTTGCTCACACATGTTCAAATTTCAGAATAAAAGTCCTGAGACGGGATAATACTGATACATACATACCAACAATAATAAAGGACATTCAGTCTAATCTTTACAAATAACTAAAAAGCATTTTCATCTCAAAAACACTCTAGATGATTAATGTCCAACTGGACTTCTGGGATGTAAAGTAAATCAAACAAGTAACAAACAAAAAACACCCACAAAACATTGTAGACATAAAAAGGTATGTCAAACTACAAGCATTTAAAAACAATTAGCCTAGGTTTCTATAAGTTTAAAATAATAAAAAAATACTAAAATTAAATAAATAAATAAATAAATAAATAAATAAAATTAAGGATCTCATTGTTATCATTAACACCAAAGCACCTTGTAAAATAAATCCTTAAAGCACTTGGAACAACTAAAGAAACTAACTGAATGCTGAAAGAGCCCTTTGTCTGGTTCCAGTTGGCTGCACTCTATTGAGAATCTTTGGGAAAGCAGTTCAGATAGATTGAATGTGGAACAAATCTTTTAAGTTTAAATTGAATATTTGTTATCTGTTTACAATGCCATGTTAGAGAATGGGATACACATATCAGCAAACAATTGAACAATGGATTCTTGTTGGAAGCTGGAAAAACAACAGGCAACTGGTTCAAAGCATCTCCAAGACATCAAACAGGTCTTGAGAGGCTAGTATGCAGTGGTCTGAACTTACCAAAGTGCTCTAAAGAAGAAATCTTTTATGGTGGTATGATGGGGACCTTTTCAATATTAGGCAGGTAGTGTTAATGTTCTGGCTGTTGTTGTACGCTTTTAAAATGTCAATAATTTTACAGACAACCATGGTCTGGTGATATAGTCTCTCCCTGCTCAACATGCTGCCCCAGATTCAATGTAATTGAAGGAATGATAACTCACTGGACAGATGAAATAAATTAGTGACAGCCACAGATCGCTATTAGGAATCAAAGAGTCATAAACGTAGCTGAAATTGGGTGACAGCAGCAGGCCTAAATTGAAACAAGATCTCTTTTGGCTTATGGCATTGATCAATATCTGTCACTGCGAACTGTTTTCCTCTGAGGGCTGTTTCAATTATTCTGATGCCAGCTCAATTTTCATGTCATTATGGTGGTCTGGCAATCTGCAGAATCAGGTGGAGAGAGAGCGAGAGAGAGAGTCAAAATATAGAGACAGAGTAAGAGAAAAGGAGAGAGAGTGAGGGATGAAAATAGTCTTATGGCCATGCACTACGTGTGATGGAGGGATAGATGAACAGACCGAGCCTCTACGTTGTAGGAGAACGATGTCTGTTGTCATGGCAGCGACATCTCGCTCGTTTCCGTGGGAACAGCACTTCGAATGCTCCCCGACTGAATCCTGTTGCGGCTTTGCTTCGCCCCCCAGGCAAGGAGAAGCAGGAATAAAGCAAAAGAGAGAGAAAAAGGAATGATGGAAAATGCAACAGAATGGTGAACTGGCCCTCCAGCACAGTGTGTATGTGTGTGTGTGTGTGTGCATGCCCTGGAAAGGGCAGGCATTTTTTCCTCCTTTTTTACCCCTCATGTTATTGATACAATTGTGAAGTATCCTCTTCACATGTACAGCACTCTATGCTGAAAGCACCTGCCTGAATAATTAGGCCTGGCAGCGCTCAGTAGGGACTATGATTAGGCTAACCTCCAGTTAGTGATTCAGGATTCTGCTGCCTAAATCCAGTCTGCAGTGCCTTACATCTACAAATGCAATGCAGTATGTGACCAGCCATCCATTTTTAGAAGATTGTTGCCTATTTTTATGAGAAACACCTACCATGTACATGAATTTTGTAGATGTGAAGAATGACGCTTACTCCAAAATGTTATTAATTCCACAGTGGCAATGATTTTAGGGGTACCATACAAATAACATATTATTTTACATTACAGTGGAACAGAGCTAAATACATCTCCCACCAATAAGTCAAAATTTAATTCACAAACTAAGCTCCGCCTACATACAGTGATTTCTATGGATTTGATGATATTTGTACTGAAAATTCAAGATATAAATGTCTATATTATACTTTCCCAATCCATAGTCTTATACATTAACAGCAATAGATGAAGTGTGGAATTTCACACTCACAAATCATCCTGTTTAGATTAAACCTGAATTCAATGTTCTGAATGATCAAATCCTTGACTTGTGAGAATAAACTCTGTGCTACTCCTTTCCTACCCTGTCCTGGACTAGTTACCCACCTGTCATCACCAACTATGTAGACCCTAATTTGCTGCTACGGTTACCATCTACCATATACCAATATCCACCATCAAACTATCTTTACATTACTATTATCAGTACACCTGAGTATTAGAACAGACATGTGGGGGTCCACTGTCTACTTAACTAACTATGTATGAGTAGTTTTCCACTGTTGCCCTTTGGCTCAGCAGGGGGTTTATGTTTTTATCCGTGTTTCATGTGCTGTTCACCTTAACATTTTTTGATTTCTGTAAAGCTGCTCTGTGGTAATATCAGTTGTAAAAAGTGCTATACAAATACATTTTGATTTGATTTGATTTTTCAGTGCTGCCATTTCCCCCTCACCTGGTACAATAACAAAACAGTTTATTAATTGTTCATATAAATGCATACAATTGTTATCTAGCACTCAGCATATCTAGTACTCAGCAGTGACATTTACAGTGCAGTGACATTTATAGTGACTTGTACAGGAGGCCTGGTGCTAACACCATGTTAGCTAATGCCATGCTAGCAATTTTGGACAATGGACATGTTGATTAAAATTGATTAGCTAGTGCTTTTATTTTCTTGAGCATTTAAGTTTTACTACAATAGAAGGAAATGTCTACTAGAAGCCACAAACATCAATATCAACATGTATCCTCATACAACATGGGAAAAACACTAAAACTAGACTATTGTACGTTCATTTTGCTATGCCATGGCTAACCCCAAAAAGTTTCTCACCTTGGACATTCAATATATTCTGAATCACAGCGTAAGTCAATGTCATTTGAATTCACCCTGTCAGGAAGAATAAAATGCCCTGTCACTCACAGCTGAAAGTTACCGCACCATGGATTTACAGCCATTAGAGTCTCAAACTGCTAATTACAGTATCTTTACCACATGAGTATTTCGTCTCTCACTCATATTCGACTTCACTATAAAAAGTCTGCAGTCCCACTCAATAAGGCTGGCCACAACCATTTTGGTTCATGTCAAGGCAAGGCACAATTTCAAAAGGTTGCATTTTAATTAATTCATAAATGAGCCCTACTTTATCTTACTTATCAGCCCTGTCACCCATCAATGCAATTAGTGGCCTTGGAAAGATGCCGTTCAATGCAGTCACTGCTGCACATAACAAGGGATTCATATTAAATGAATGAAGCAGGGCACTAATTAATTAACTAGGTGATTCATCCCAGATGAGATTAAGCAGCAACTTAAAAAAAATCCTTTATTGAACAATCTCTGCCCTTTTACTACCATCAAATTTGCCTCGCCACTCACTTACCCCGCTGTGTGATAAAAGAAAAAGAAAGCTTAAAAGCATCAATGTAAGAGGCCATCGAAGTGGCCCATCATGTCAGCAGGTTGAGATGGAGGACAGCACAAGGCAAACATTTTGTGCACGTGCGCAGTATTTAAGGATGAGCAAGCAGTGATGCCTCTGGATTTGTGGGACCCACAAATAAATTTGTACAGGCCTGACTATTAAAGCTGCCCCAACACCTATTAATCATTAGAACTCTAGGCCAATTTCATCAGACATTTTCATGGTTTGAAGAAAAGTCACACATACCAGATATTTTTCATTTCAGGAAATCCTAGGCTACTCAAATTTGACTTTGTGTTGTACAAATGTCAAGAATAAAAATATTTGTGTAAATCTAAAAATGTACTGATTAATCATTTAAATTCTAAAATTACAAAAAATCACCAGGAAATCCTATTGAAAATTGATCATCCAGAATATATTTGAGCTGAAAATGCAAGATTGTGATGAGTTATTTGTACTGATTAGATTTACAAGGATATTTAATTCTTCAAGCTCTTCAAAATACAAAAAAACAACAACCCAAAAAACAAACTAACAAAAACATAAACAAAACCAACAACTGAATATAATTTATTTTTGCTATTTATATATGTATCAGTAATATCCCTTCTCAGGACATTTATTGTGAAATGTGAACACACAGAACAAAGCTCCTCCCTTCTCATTTTCTTCTATAACCCAATATCGGTCTGAGTGACATCATCAACCCCATCACCTCTCACTGAACTGAGTGAATTTTAGCTGTTTTCGGATATTAAGTGCTGATCATTTGTCAAACAACGATAAGCTATGGTAGTTCTAGTTAATTATGTGTTTCATGTCTGAAGGTTACTCTGATTATGAGTTAAGAAGGCTAGATTGTATGTAACTGCCCATAAATTGCAGATCTCACGTTCTCAGGAAACAGGAACCCTCTTTTGTTAATGTGTCAATCAAAGTATTTACTGCAAAGGAGTGAATACTGGGAAAAAGTGTGTGTGTGCATGTTGGGCTCTTGAATGAGGCAGCACTATTTACTCCAATGATCTACCCATTACTCATATCAGTGCTACTGTTCCACAGAGAGAGAGAGAGAGAGAGAGAGAGAGAGAGAGAGAGAGAGAGAGAGAGAGAGAGAGAGAGAGAGAGAGAGAGAGATGTCAGAAAAATAGCATTTCTAAAATCAGGTAAATCAAAGTGCCCTGATCAAATTTGGACACAGACGCTAAAACACATGACTCCTAATCTGGAAGAAGTTATTTAACTTGACCGTGGGCTGCAGCGTCAGTCCAACACTGAAGAGTTAGTGGTGCAGCTGGAACAATCTGCAGCTCTCAGCCACATTCTTAATAATTAAGAGGTTAAAGTTTAGTTGTATGCAGGTGACCTTGTCCTGCTGTCTCCCAATCAACATGGACTCCAGCAAATGTTCAATCTGCTCCAGGTTCACTGTCAGACCTGGACTCTGACAGTCAACTTGGACAAAACTAAATTTGTCATTTTTCAAAAGAAAGCCAGAATTCAGGAGAACAGATACCCGTTCACACTATGCAACAGTACCTTGGTCCATTCACTAAACTACACCTACCTAGGCTTGACCATCTCTGCATCAGGCAGCTTTAACATGACAATACATACATGGAAAGAAAGAATCTGCTGAGCTCTATTTGCTATTAAAGAGAATCTTTATAAAATTGATATTCCTATAAGAGTTTGATCCAAAATGTTTTATCCAAAAGTATTTTCCAACCTGTAGCACTGGAAATGTGGGGTCCACTCTGTAGAATCCATTTCACCACCTGGGATATGCATCCAAGAGAGCCTACATGCAGAATTTGGGTGAAAAATCATAAATGTGGAAAGGTACACATCAAGCAATGCATATAGAGCTGAATTATGCTGTTAATTATCGACAATATATCTCTAAAGAAGAGCACAATAATTCTTGATATATTTAAAGAGACAGGAGCTGAACCCTATAAAGAGTCCCTTGTGACAGCTGGTCTTTAGCCTCACACATCAGCTACCATCTAACAGCTCTAAGATCTATAGCTCAGACTACATATCTGGAACATTGGGACAACACAACAAATCAACAAAAACAAGCTCATGTGAAGATTACACCCTTGTCCAGTATCTCTACTCTACCCGAGATCTTGACCAAGTACAAACTGACTGACCAAAAAAAGTGACAGAGAGAGAGAGAGAGAGAGAGAGAGAGAGAGAGAGAGAGAGAGAGAGAGAGAATGTTGAGATAGGTAGGAGAAAAATCAAGGAAAATAAATGAGGAGATATTTCATCACACTCCCTCAGGAGGAAAGAAGAAAGGTGCCAGACATGTTTTACTTTCCTCAGATAGGCCTGTCCCCTCTGCTCCTTTACTCATGGCTGTGTGTGTGTGTGGTGTGTTTGTGTGTGTGTGTGTGTGTGTGTGCGTGTGTGCGCGCATGTCCAGACACCATGGCCCCTGTTGATTGGTTGGTTGTGCTGTAGAATGACAGACAGAAAGGTCCTTTCAGCCTGAGGCAGACTATGAGAGGCTGTGAGATGGTGTTGGTTAGAGACAGGCGCTGTTAGCCTTTCTGTGCTTTATTGCGTTCTCCTTCTTCCTGTCTTTCACCCTCTCTCCCTCTCTTCTCACTTTCCTCGCTCTGTCCAGTTTCATCTCCCCATCTTAGTGTGTCTTGATATTTGCTTGCATGCATGCCCTTTTAAGTTTCTCTCTTGGGAAGGACACACTTCAGAACACGTGGAGCATCTCACATTCAATGATTTTTTTCACCTGTTTGGAGACAAACATGCACAATACACAAAGGCATAAAGAGAGCAGCCTCTAACACACATAATGTGTATCTGCTACAAAGGAGCTTCTAGAACCACAAATAGCAATTGGGAATTTGGAAATTGAATTTCTGGGCCATACTGTATAAATGCCATATAATATACAATATTTATACAATATTTATTTATAGATGGCTATATATATATATATATATATATATATATATATATATATATATATATGTTTGTGAGGCTCTTTAGGAAACACTCTAAGTTGACTAATTCTTTTCTCACGTCTTTCTTTTGTTCGCTCTTTATTCACTAAGATTGACTTTTGGGAAACTCACCCCTAATTAGTTGTTAGTCAGCCAGCCAGTTGTGCTGGACTTGGAAGTATTTGTCCTCTTTTCGGCTAGCACCAATTTTTTGAGTCCAAATACTATTTACAGCATTATTTTTCTTTAATTGGCGTGTACTGACTCTGTCACAGCCACAGCTCATGGTTAAACTGGACAGTAGCAGCTGTGGTTCATTTGTGGTAAACAGAGCTGAGCTATGGTACTGTAATTTGTTGAAAAGGTAAATCATTCTGGTTCTGGCCATGCCATGAATTCAATTAAGGCGGTCTGACACATACTTGGTTTGTGAGAAGGGGATGGTTCTACCAAATGATGGGTTTACCAGGTGTGTCTGGATCCACCTCTCAACAGTGTGAAGAGTTTTGGATTCATTTCTACAGAATGGAAATGAATAATGCATAATGTTTTTCTATTGTCACTGGTCAAGCTTGAAAGTTCAAGAAAACCTCAAACTCGAGAGCTAAGTCGGAAGGCTAAAGTTTGACTCATTTCTTTGCAGATAATAAGGACATGGCACAATCTGTAGCTTCTGCTTGGGTTCTTGATCTGGAAAGTAGTTTTAGAAGTATAGTAATAGTAGTATAAAATAGTGCTTTATTCCACTCTAACCCCTGCCTGTCATTAGGTATGGTGTCAACAGGTTCATGTTCAGGTAGAGTATATATGAATGTGTATTCAATATTTGCTTATCCTGAATATGCAAGAAATTCCCTGCTGATTTGTATTCATGACTGGGTTTGGATCTAGACAGGGAAATGACTCAAGATTCCTCAGAATGGCAGTGTTCATTTTGGAATGACAGGGATTTTAGAAGACATGGAAATCTCATTAGCAAAAGCTGGACAACATTATGTCAGTTTTATGGTGGCCTTCAGAGTGACTTAATATTTGCATAATGGTTTAATGTATATGAATTTGTGTGTGAGTGCGATCTGTCAAATGCTTTGGACTGAACCCAGCAACCACCAGCATTAGAGACAGTTCCCTACCATTCTTATGAGAAGGCTTTATGCTAGATTTTGGAACACTGTTGTGAGGATTTGATTCTGCTGGATTCTGCTGCAAAAACATTAATGGCATCAGGCGTTGATGCTGGATGATCACTTCCAGCTCATCCAAAATGTACTAGATGGAGTTACATTACTCCAGAGAATGTAGTTCCACTGCTTCACGACCCAAAGCTGGGGCTTTATGTTCCTCTAGAGAATGCTTACAATTGGCCCTGCTGAACTTAAGCTCATCTGTGACTACTCAAATGCATTCTATTCTGTTTTCGGTGTTTTATTATGAAGATTACACAAGATGTTTGTGGCCCATTTAACTTTCTTTGGGTATGTTTGGACATTTATGTGAATTTCCCCACTGCAGGACCAATAAAGGATTATCTTACCTTATCTAGTGCACCATGTATTTTATACTGTCATTATATATATATGATACATGACATTATTTTAGTACATTTATGAACAATAATGTAATGAAGTACATTATTATGAATATGTACAATAATAGTGCACATTCAATGAAGTATTATATGATGAATAAAGTACAATAACAGTGCAGATGGTGCAAGGATACAGATATGGGGCAGTGCAAAGTTAAAGCAGTGGCAGTGGCAGTGTCCTTGATAATTAAAGTGGGATAGCAGAGTTCAGCAGGGTCATAGCCTCAGGTAAAAAACTTGTTCTGAGTCTGATGGTGTGGGTGCAGAGGTTCCTGTAATGCCTGTCAGATGGGAGGAGGGTGAAAAGTCTATGGTTTGGATGAGAAGTGTCCTTGATAATGTTTCTTCTGATTATGTCCTTGCCCAGGTAGCATTTATGATAAATGTCCTGAATGTTGGGTAACTGGGTACCACTGGAGTGCTTTACGGTCAGCTGCAGAGCAGTTGCTATACCAGGTGAGATACTGGTGAGTTTTCTTAAGGAAGTAAAGACACAGTTATACCTCAGAGAGTTCAGAGACCATGTGAGATAATTGGAGTTGTGAATTCGGAGGAACTTGAAGCTGGCTACTGGACTATAGCTCTACTGCAGCTCTACTGATGTAGATGGGGGTGAGCCTGGCTTCTAGCCCTCCTGAAATCCAAGATGATCTCCTTGGTTTTCTGGGTGTTAAGCAATTGGTTTTTGTTGGTGCTCTATGCAGCCAGATGCTGCACATTGTCACTGTAGGCCATCTTGTTCCTGTCTCTGATCAGGCCTATCACTGTGTCATCCATGAACCTGATTATAGTGTTGGAACCACCATAACCACTGTAACATAGTCATGGGTAAACAGAGAGTAGAAGATCGGGCTCAATACATAACCTTGTAGAGTGCCTGTGTTCAGTGTGATGCAACATTAAACATTAAAAACTGTGTCTCAGTGCATGTGCAATGAGAATGTAGAGAAATGACAGGAAGAATTTCATTGGTCAAAACCAATTACCAACTTCTGATTGGCTGAAGACTTTGGGCAGCTTTGTTGTGCTGAAAATATGAGCGCGAGAGAAAGCAAACAGGAAAAATTTGTGCATGCACACAAATTTCAAATTATAAGAACCCACCAATTCTATTTCAGGTTATACCAGGTTATATCTGAGAGAAGCATACATTTTTCTACAAGAGAAAAGTTGGTAAATGGTAAATTTGAAAGAACAAATTAATATTTTGCATGTGAACAAATGAAATCTGTGAGCGCAGCATGAATTATGCTCTGACATTTAAAAAATAACTCTCAATTTTTGGCAGTAAAATAACAGAATATATGCAATCAATATGTATTAATTTTAATATTTACTTGATTTATGCTTTTACAGACATATTTTAAATCATCTACAGCTTCTTCAGAATTCTGTTATCTATCATTTATCTATCATTTCTATCATATCTATCATCTCATTCCTAATAATGTTCTGAAATGTGAATTGAACAGGGCTAGCATATTAGAATGATTTTACATATACATATACGTACACATTTGCAGCCAAATGAATTTTTATATTATCTAACAATTTCTCAAAATAGCCACCATTACTTAACTCATCACGTTATCTAGCAGCTAGACTACTTCTGAATTAATGACAATCAAAACTTAAACATTGATCTTTCTCTTTCTTTTCTTTCTTTCTTCCAGTTCAGCTGCTGTGTAGAGCTAACTGACTAGTTTCTGGTTTCCCTTCCATTTCTTTCTCTGCTCTTCTGCTTTGGCAGTATATTGTGACCAGAAATGGCTGTGGCTTCCAGAAACACTAATTATTTCTAGTAAAGTAAAATGAAAACTCTGACTAAAGGAACAGGAAATAATAGCATGGTCTCATTAACAGCCAAATATGAAGACTGTTGAAGTTGAATAACGTGTGTTTTTCCAAATAGTAAAGTCCATTTTGTTTTCAGATCTAATGTCATTTATGTCCAAACTCTATGTAATGTATAGTTTTCCCCATACTTTTTGTCACTGTGTAAATTATATACAGTCTCTTCCAAAATGCCTTCCAACAATTTTGAAGGCGATCACAGTCATGTCATGCCTCATGTCACAGTGACAACAAATATGGCAGGTAGTAAAAATAAAGAAATTGTTCATGAGTAGGTCACTAATTTTCAAACTAATTTCACGATTTCCAAACCTGTGATTAGTAGCAGTCATGAAAAACTTATCTTACTTATCTAGCTTATCTAACTGAAAACACTTGCTACTGTTATGTCCACCTTGAGCTCAGGTGGATTTCTAAGAGAGCAAAGTCGACTCCCCTGAGGGTTAGGAGTTTAATCCCAGGTCAGTAGCCGACAGCCACTATAGTGTATGATTGACGGTGGAGCAGAAAGCTAAGCTGAGAGCAGTCCTCAGTCATGTTCCAAGCAGTGCGAACACATATACACGCATGCAGTCTGGACATGAGACCTTTGACATGTTGAAGATGAGCCATACTTTATCCTTTTTCTCCACAAGGCAGGAAGAATAGATACCAGTTTAAAGGGAAACGTTTGGCACAGTCAGCCAGGATATGTTTGCTAAATTATTTTGGCAGCCGACAAGATGCAGGCTTCAAGGCCTCTAAAAGTGCTGTGTATAGCTACACTATACTTACAAAAGTATCCAGACACTTTTAATGAGTGAATTCAGCTGCTTTCTAAAGCATCCATTACTGCAGGGGTCACAAACCATGCTCCTGGAAAGCTTCCTACAGGTTTCAGTCCCAAACCAAATCTAAACCACCCCATTCAGCCAATCAAGGACTTCTGAAGTAATTAGTTGCATTATTTAGTGAGGTGGATTAGGGTGGAATCTAAAGTGTGCAGGAAGCTAGATCTCTAGGAGCATGTTAATGCTTGCATTACTGACACAGACATTTAGTTGCACATGCTGTGTTTAATCACTATAGAAGAGGATTGATAATATAAAAGGATGCTCTGGAGCAGCTGCGTATGCCCAGTTGTCATTCGGTAAATATAGGGGTGTAAATCTGCCTATAGAGCAGTTGAACTGACAACTCTAGAGTGCTGGAGCTCCAGCCAATGCCTCTGGGATAAATGTGAGAGCCATTTTTGCTCTATAACTAATCAGCCATTATCAGTACCTGACCTCACTAAAGCTCCGATGGCTGAATGCCCTGGCCTTTGCAGAAGTGTAGAGATTGTTACTGCAGCAAATGAAATCATACAGTACTCAAACTCAGAAAAAAAGCTAAAATTCACTTGTTACCAACTGAATTCAGTACATAGCTGAGCTGAAGACACGAAAGACACACTCCATTGAAAAGAAAATCTTATAGGACCAAAACAGCTTAAATGCTAATGCTTTGGGAGAGTTTTTAAAGCAAAGTGAGAAAGGCTATCAAATGCCCCTGTCAGAAGCTGTGCAGGGAGGCCAGGGTCCTGCATTGCCGTATGCTGAAACTGAGCTTCCATGGCATTGAGAGATCACATTGTGATGCATCTAAACCAAATGTACAGTAAAATACATGTAAACATACTGTAGTAAAATGAATGTGTGTAAAATCACAGTTTCTCTCTGCTACCATATTTCTATTGCTTTCAGTGTTGATGAATGCACTAGCTCATTTATAGAGCAGCTTTGTACAATAGGTGTTAAATATACATACTGATTTTGGCAGCATCAAAGCTTAGAGACAACCTTGGTTTCCAGCATATTCATAAAATTCATAATATTTTCTGAGTGGAAAAATAAGCACTTTAATAATTCTCCCTGGATAAGAGCATCTGAAAAACAATTGGCAGCCACACAGGGTCCTGGTGAAACCATTCAATTACATTAAAAAAAAATCTAATTAGCATTAAAGAGTGTTCTACTCTTGCTACAAGTCACTGAGTCATTATTTATAACTCATGATGTTAAGACTATGCATTTGCCTTGTAGATTCAGTGTGAAACTTAAAAAGAACACCTGACACCTCATCAACCTTGTTTGGAGGAACTAGTTTTTTTTGCCAACCAGTTCCTTTAAATCTAATTTGCTATTTCTAGCCAGAAGTAAACCATACACAGCTTCTATCACCCAGCTTATTTCCACATTATGATGCTTATCATTTTCTGAGCATATGTTTCCATGGATAAGTGATGACAGTGCACATTGAATATAGTCCTGTGGGTAAACAAGGATGCTTTCAGGATTTCTTGTGGGATTCATTCTGTCCTTTACAGCATCCAAAGGGCAGACAGTTTACTGTGTAGTAAAACTGTAAACACTGAAAATGTACTCTTTCTCTCAAATGAAGCTCAGTGGGTAGTGAGTTGTGTTGAATCCATTAGCTGTTTATTGGTTGATAAGGACTAGAACAACACAGTGACAGTATAAAAAAATAATTTCAAAGAAAGTCAATATTAAATGCCTTTTCCTAACTATGTTCTACAGATCCCTTTCAAAGCAATGTCACCAAAAGATGGACTTTGAGATTAATTCCATTGAATATTTAAATCAATAATAAAAGATAACATGACAGCAAAGTTTGTACAGATGTATGATACAGATGTGCAGATTTATATAAGACTATATAAGTCTCAGTAATAAAACTGGCAGTGCTTAATGTGAATCATAAATATCCTATGTGTTTGCTACGATGGTGGTAATAGCGATTACTAACTCATGTGTTTCAACTAATGCTGATTCAACTCACCAGTTGATCTGGTGCGTGAAGTTAAATTATTTTTGAAACCACGTGGTGCTGTGAGTCATAGACACAGACCAGGTTTTCTGTATCATATCATCAGTGTTTATTGTCATCTGAAAGAATGTGGAATGGAGGCTCTTAAAGAGAAGGCTCTTACCAATTATAATTGAGTCCAGACCTCCGCATCATTGGAACTGTTTGAGATGACTTGACTCTTGATTCTTTTCCTGTTGCCATTTTCAGGCTGCACAACATGAAGGTCAGCCTCACTGCTTGGGTTTTATATACCTGCCACAGAGATTGGTTGAAGGTTACCTGTCTAATACTATCAACTGTATCAATTGACCAGAAAATTGCATGGTTCAGTCCATTTTGTGAATTGGAGCTGAAGTGGTGCGTGTTGTGTGTTACTGGGCTTTGCAAGCCTGCAGTTGTGAGAGATGAGCTTGTCATTCATATAACAATTACACATTGTCTGGTAGACTTACTGTAGCTGGTGATATTCTGCACGCTTTCCTGATAGCTGAAGAGTTGTTGGCTAACCATTTGACAACAATGTGCTTACATAGCTTTATTGGCTGCTTTATGTAGATTGTCTAGTCTCCACTTTATATGCCTCCTATTTAGACTGACAGGGATCAGAGAGAGTCAGTCATGCAGGCTGTGTGTCAGACATGGTCATTCATGCTAGATTACTTGCTCTACTCACACACACACACACACACACACACACACACACACACACACACACACACACACACACACACACACACACACACACATATATATATATACACTTCATGCTGAGGCATGACAGATTTTGATACTAAAACTGCAACACAATACTATATACTGCTATCTGCTATTGAGCTCACGACTACATAGTAGTGGCAGTATAGTATGTGCCACTGAAATGAGTGTTGGGTGGTTTAACATTAAGTTACACTTACAGGCCCCTTACACTTACACTTACAGGCCCCTTTATTAGACATGCTTTTCTAGTGTTCAGCTACACACTAAAAATGCTGGGTTGAAACATCCCAGCTCTGGCTCAATATTGGACAAACACAATAATATAGGGTAACGTTAACTGCATTGTTGGGATAACAGAACAAAGTTTGGGTTGTGTTTTGATTATGTCCGTTGCCGAACAATCTTGAATACCATAGCAACCACTTAGCAACAACCAAGCATCTGTTGATGCACAATTTGCGTTAGTCATCCAGCCCTTCATTAATAAGCCACAGAATTGCTGGATAATTTTGTTTACAGTTCCATAGTTTATTGGTATTGACAGGGTGTATATACACTCTAAAGTACAAAGTACTTGTTTAACAGTATGATAAGGACAAGTGTCAAAAACAAGTAAATTATCCTATTAATACTCTACATGTTCTAGGCTTTAATTAAGGGTGAGGTACCAACAAGGTTAAAATGCATTGTTTCAGGGTAAAATGATGGTAACACTACTCATGCAGGATCAGCTGGGGAGGTGGAGTATTTATACTATACAACGTCTGTGAAATGCATGGGGTGGTTTGCGCTGGGTAAGAATGACTAAAATGGGAGTGGCTACATGATTTGCCACCTCCTCCAAAAAACGTGAGTAATTTGTGACTTAACTGATGGAGAAGTATCAGAGGACAATAACCAATATGACCCACTAGTGATAATATAAATTTAGGCTGTTATAGTCAGATCTGCCGTAGTCACTCGCCACACTGGACCTGGAATAGTTCGTTTCTTAGTTTCCCACCCTGCCCTGGACTGGTTAACCTACTATGTAGAAATGTACACAGACCCTAATTAGCTGCTACTGTTGTACACATCTATATATAATCATAAATAATGAATGCATAGTTTTTATTTAAAAATCTTAATCTGGTCTCAGTCTTGGTCTAGGCTGTTCCTGATCTTGATCTTGACTAGGGCTCAGCTCTAGCGGTCTTGACTCCAATACTACTTCATGGTATGATAGAGATGCAACCTCTTCCTTTGGTGTTGGTTTTCCTGCATGTCTTTATACTTGCCTTTTTTTGCCATGCCTATCAACTGTGTCTTATTTGTAGCTACACACTCTTGTCCTTGCCCCTGATTTTGTTTATTCATGTTTTTTTATACCTATCTAATATTTGTCTTTATGTTGGCCATGCATTATTGTATATCTCTGGGTTTTTTTTGGTTCTTGCATGTTTTCATGCTTCCTTTGTTGAATTTCAGTTTATAGTTACAGTTTTTATTCTCTTTAGGTTTCACTAATGTTTTTTGGACTATAATAAGCATCAGCATCATGCCTCATGCCAATTTTGCACTGTTGCATTACTGAAAAATGAAAAGTGAATCTGGGCTGTGAAAAAAACACAGCAGTTCTATGAGTGTACTTGGTGCTCATCGTTTATAGTGATTTACTGACTTCACTGGTGATAATACAGTAAAAACTAGTGTATGCTTTAACTCTCTTCATTTTATTCCTAATTATGATCCAATCAGGAGATTTCATGGTATGCTTTGCCAGCATATTAGAACCTGTTGAGTATTTTAATGTAATATGGTTTGATTGTCAGTCAGTCAGAAAGTCATTATCTTAGCAGTTAATCTAGAGCCCACCTGGACTCATCGGGTGCAAGGCAGGGCGCCAGGCTATTGCAGGGTACCACACACACACACACACACACACACACACACACACACACACACACACACACACACACACACACACACACACCACATTTAGCATGGTCAATTCACCTACCATGGACTTCTGAAGGTGTTCTATTGTATCTGGCACCAAGTAATGAACAGCAGATACTTTAATGGATCGTCTCATGAGCCCCTTATCATCAGTTGACAGGTTGTCCTTTCTTGACCACTGCATGAAAACAACAACCACAACAACAACAACACAAGAATCACCTCATGTTTTGGAGATGTTCTGATCCAGTTGTCTTGTCAAAGTGGGTCAGATTCTTATGCGTGTTCATTTTTCCTGCTTTTAACATATCGAATTTAACAGCTAACTTTTCACTTGCTGTGTAATATATCCACCCCTTGACCCCCGATGCCAATGTAGATGAAGATAATCTGTATTTTTCACTTTTTTATCAGTAGTTATCTCTGATAAATATTTAAATTATTAGGATATTCCTATGTGTGCAGTACCCTGTGATGGACTGGGCTCTGGATCCACCTTAGCCCTATTCAGGATGAAGCAGATAAGATAAAGACTGACTGAGTGACTGACTGACTAATATTATTGTTAGATTTTGACTGTTGTTGAGCCTCTGACACCAGTACAACATACACCACCATATTAGAACTGAGTTGTAGAATGTTTCTCTATATAAATGTACATATCTTGGTAATGATACATCAATAACGGGCCTGTTTCCCTTAGTGTACTGGGTAGATGAGCTACAAGAAGTGCTTTTACCCCTACAGTGTGCACCTATTTGTTAGGTGTCTCTGATACAATTGCTAAATAGTGTAGGTGAAAGGCAGGTGCATCTAATAAACTGACCATGAGTGTTATGTGTGGGAAATAGGTGTGTGTGTGTGTGTGTGGAGAGAGAGAGAGAGAGAGAGAGAGAGAGAGAGAGAGAGAGAGAGAGAGAGAGAGAAAGAGAGAGAGAGAGACACACACACACACACACACACTGACATGATGCCATCTGCATGAGCACCAGCATAAAGTCTGTCACAGGATGACAGATACACACCAACTACAAATGTTCCAGCAGTGAGTTAACATATGAACTGGCCTTAATCTCAGAATCTGAAGCTCTTTATAATCCAAATACATTTGTATGCGTGAGAAATTTAATTAGGTAAAACTGGTATAAATGGACAATCATATTGCATATAGTAGAAAGAAATATTGCAACAAAGATAGAATTGCAAAGGCAGCAGCAAAATAAGTAGCACCAACTATACTAGTCCATTCTAGTCTGGGCACATTTGGTCATTTAAAATTGAAAAGTAATAATACAAACTCTGTCACATTAAAAACACAAACACTATATTTTAATAAAATCATAATGTGCCAGCTAATCTCTTTCATAAAAAAGTACAAATAAAAAATCATCAGTGTAACATTGACACCTGTTAACAATACTTACAATACGTAATTATGTCAACGTGTAATTATTGAACTGTATTGTCTTTTCAGCATCAGCTGTATAACTTGCATTTGCAATCAGGAATTACTGGTATACTGTGAAATTCATTTCACCGTCCACAACTGTGATATTGCCATTGCCATGATAGATCCATAGTTGAACATAACTTTTCTGATCAGCTGGGCAAGAAATTTGTTTTGACTTGTGCAGTCCACAGAACTTTTCCAAAACCCATCTGACTTCTCTAGATGTTTTGCACCTTGTTTCAACTAGGATCAGACTGCAAGCCCATAGCTGAGGAAGGATTCAGAGAATTCAGAAAGCTTAGAAATTGATTCAGCCTGAACCTTTGCTACATGGCCCAATCATTGCCATTTTTTTAATGTGATGAAATACCAGGAAACTGCATTATGATTTCCTGACAATATTGAATTGAACAATCAGCTGTTAACATTTGGGAGTTCTAATGATGTCACTGAGGATAATAGAGGAAAATGAAAGTAATTGGCTGTTTGCCCACACAGTGATAAAATTTCAGAATGAAAGTCCTGAGAAGGGATTATACCAATACATACATAAAGAACAATAAAATAAAAATAAAAATAAAATAAAAAAATAGAAGATATGTTGTTTTCCTTTTATTTGGACCACTGTCAAGTATTTTAAGACTGTGCCAGGAATATTGTTGCCAATCTAATCATTACAAATAAATCAATTCTTCCTTTTTTTTGTAACCCAAAACCCTCTGGGAGGTCAAATTCCAAAAGAATTTCTAAGCTGTAAAGCGTTGTTCAGTGTTTATAAGCAAAATACAATGCGTATATGTGATCAAAACATGGTCAAAGTCCCACAAATATTTAAGTTTTATATTTAATTTTACATCTCAAGTGAAGACACATTTGATATATCTGGTATGTGTGACTGTCTGATATAAATTGTTTTTACAATTTTTTGGCAACTAAAAGCATGTCAAACTACAAAAATATATCGGAACAATTGTCCTAGGGTTCTAAAGGTCAATGAATTTTCAAATGTAAAATATCAGTAAATCAGTAATTGTTGTTTTCAGTATGAAAGTCATTTATGTTTTAGTTATATTTGTATTATTGACTTTTAGTTTGACACCATCTTTATGTAGTGTTGCAGCTACATGAAGGGCTCTGTTTACATTATGTTCTAAGGTTGAGTTTGAAAATTTCTCATTTTCAAAACATTTTCCACATGAGACTCCCACACCTCACGCTAATAGAACTCTGCTCAGAGTGTTGTCTTTTAGATTATATTAGGTTAGATAGAACATTGTTGCTTATGGCTCACATAGCACAAACTGTTTTATCCACAGGCTTCATTTAGATGACAGACAGCAGCTTAGTATGCTTGTTTGGTAGATAGATGGAAGTATTACTGTAAAACAGAAACAGCAGCTTTATTTATTTATTTATTTATTTATTTATTTATTTATTTATTTATTTATTTATTTATTTATTTATTATTTATTTAAATAATGTATTATTCTCAGTGCTGAAAAAGTGCAACTAGACATGTAGTAAAGAGGACTGCCATTCAGATAGTATTAGCCTGTAGAGAATTTCTACTGCCTTGCTGTCATTGGCCCATATACTCTGAGCGCATAAAGGCAATAAATATCACCTCCAGTCACAACTCTCCCCACTCTCTCTCTCTCACATATCTCCCCAATATGTGCTATGAATTATGAATGGCTGGTTGACCTTGTTGGTCCTGCCTGCTGTAAAGGTAACACAGCCGAGATTACAGCTATCGCCTTCTTATTGTGGATCTAGTAAATTGTTTAGGTTGAAAATTTCACTTCAGCAGGACTGGGCCTGGGTTAAATTTCCCCAAATTAGGCCCCATTAATCTGCTATCCTGGATGGCAGTGTTCAGCTGGCGCTCAGTTGAAAAATGTATCATTTTCTCAGAGAGCGTGTCATGAAATTTTTACCCCTCATGCTGCAGACAAGCTGTTCATGAGCATCTATGCACTTTTCAACACCTCAGAGTGGAAGGGCATTGGAAAAGTGTGAGGGCACATGCATTGTGGATTCTAACCTGAAAATAACCTTTGGATTGGTCACTGTTTTTTAGTTTCCCCCTTACCTCAAAAACATGTGCTTTTTTTATAGAATTGTGTGCTTCTGTAGTTCTGCACTTTGTGTCTCAGGTATGGAGCTAAGAGAGCTGATTCTAATTGAAAGCCTGGTTCGGTTACCTACCTATTTTCATATATTCACTGTGTTTGTTTGGATGTAAATAAAATAAGCCAATATTGTTATATTTTCCATAATGAGACAGCAGTGTTTAAGGTTTGTGGTATGCCACTTTAAATGTACCCATCTCCAAGATATATACAGTTTTCCATTTCAGGACACCTTTAAAAATAAACTGAGTGTCTATATCTATAGTGTCATCCAAAAAGTGATATTATGAAACCTAGAGCATTTAGTTATACTCAGTTATAACACAGATAGCTCTGACCTCTCAATATTATTGGTTTAGAGACATTCTAGGAATGTCAATTTTGCATAATAATTGCACCCTGACTGATGCTCTTCAAGTATCACTCCACCACATTCACATAAAATACTGCCAACATGAATTATAATGGTTCATATAATGGTTCAAAAACTCTGTTGACCAATAAAATTGAAGGCTAAATGCTTGAAATTTCACACTGTCATATGAACAGCGTCTCAAACTACACATATGTATTGAACACAGACACCATGGATTTAAAACAGAGCAATACTCATCAGAAGTGTTGCTACAAAGACAGATACAGTACATTGTGGCATTGAGACACAGGTTAGATCAGCCAATCATAGGGAGCATGATCTACTGCAATATAGAGCAAACAAACCTGAAACAAAGCTCAGCTTCACATAAACATTTGTAATATTTATCAGAGAGTGTGTAGCCATGAGATTAATATAACCTGTAACATTCCCTAATGTTTTAGCTTTGCTTGCATTCATTTTTTATCTGAAGCTTGTAGAGATTTAATATAGTAATCTTGTATCTTGCAGTGTAATTGTGTCTCTTTTATAAAGTCAGACTTCAGTAAAGAAGACTGACAAAGTCTTAGGCCTTCTCTGGTGACAGCCAGTGCACCACTTATATGCATGTAGTATGCTGTATGTTTTCATGCAAAAATCTTTTTTTCTATGTTTTGACATCATTTCATCTGTCGATTTATCTTTAGAACATGTTACAATTTTGCAATGAATGGACTAATCGATATTTTCCTAAAATGCATGAAATTAAATCTTTTTACATTGATTTCCACTGAAAGTTCAGAAGTTTTTTTCTTCTTCTAAACTATCAGATTTTATTTTGATTACATGTAAAGTGACATATTTCATGTCTTTTTGTTTGACTGTTGTTCAGTGTGACTTATAGCCATGTCACGTCAGTGTCTCAAATCCAGCACCTCAAATTATTTAAATAATTAATTTTGAATCTGCATAAAATACTAATCAGTATTAATATTAAAAGATTAAAAGGACTTGAAATATGTCACTTTAAATGTAATTTAAATAATTCAGTTTGCATTGAATTAAGTTATGAACACAATACAAATACACAATATTAACATATTTTTGAGATGTGCAATAGTTTTCATTGATGACAGAACATCAAACACTATTAGTTCAATTGGCAGTATTTGTTTACTCATTATCTTTTTGCTGATCTATTCCTTTAAAAATGCTTTTGAACCCACTTCAAAAACAACTGATGTGTGACGTCAATAAAGAGTGCATGCTATAGCAGACCAATTTTTCCTTTGCAAAGGTGTCAGAACACTCCAGCGTCATGGATTTAAACAAATAAGCGGCAGCTTATGAATAAACAAATCACTTCTCTGTTTCTGAAAGGCAACTGTTACAGTGTTCTGTCGTCAGAACCCAGCCTTCAAGCTGAAGTCCTAGCTGTGTGACGTTAGCCGCTTCTATTTCAGATCTAAATGAGGAGAGATTGGATTTTTGATTGATCGCTCAGTTCTTTCAGCCCTTTATTTGCTTATCACCATCATCATTTTCTATTCAAAGAAAAACAGACAACACAATGGCATAATGTAGACTTACCCACACAATTCACACCACAGTTTTGAAAAGTAAGTACATCTATTTTCAGCAGCAGGGAGTGTCTCACATTGGATTTTAAAGGAATACTCCAGTGAGTTATCTAGCTAATCTGTATCTACTGCATCTGTAGCACACAGTCAAATAGCAGAGACGAATATTTCCCTGTAATTACAAAAGACCAAAAAAAAATAGATATAAAATGCACTTGAAATAGAGGCCAGTGCACAGGGAACTGGGTTTTAAGTCAGTTTCTATTTCTGTTCTTTTACTATGTATTGAGGTTTGCTGTAATCAACAGTTGGAAACCTTTATTTAAAAATATGTACATTTGTGTATTACTCTCTGCGTTTGATGTTAAAGATTCAGTCCCTATATGAATTGTATGTGTTTTAAATGAAATTTTTTTCATATAAATCCAACCATTCAGCTTACAGCATTTTGGTCCAGACATTAACAGTGATGTTTCTTATAGGTTAGAACTTCAGGAGCTGGACTGAAAGCCTTATGCATCCGAATAACCATCAACACAATAAGGATAATAAGGAATTTTCCCAGCACATTTAAGTTACAGTGGGTGGGACCAAATCCATCATTAGTGTAAACAGAAGTGGTAGTCTAAACAGGTTTCTATGGTGTTATTTTAATGCATTTTGTTAGTTTTGGAGAAGATATATTTCAATGTGAGAGCACCCTTCATGTTGTACTCACTGATTTAATTTGTGAAATATAAATGTGCTCACTCAAATTCACCATGCTCTTGCTCAGACTGGCTTTTCTCTTGTATGAAACTGTGTGCCCTCTCAGATATAACCTGCTCAATCGGTGTGTTCTTGCGTTTTGAAAAACACATCTAATTAACATAATTATTAATTATGAAAAAATTCAACACTATGACTCAGCACGTGCACAGTTGCAATAAGTCTCACATACTGATAGGTTACACAACTCGACAGAACACTGACCCCTCTGAGCAGTTCATTGCATTTTTCCCAGCCAGTGAGAATGTACATGAATTTCATTGGTCAAAACCATTTAACAGCTCATGATTGGCTGAAGAATTTTGGCAGCTTTTTTGCTCTGAAAATCCGAGCACAAGCACACAGAATGTTTTAATCATTGCACACATATGTATACTTTCAAATTTATAAGAGCACCATGATTTTACTTTATTGCACAAGAGCCAATCAGAGTGAGAGCATGTTAAATTTGAGAAGGCACATCTATAAAGCACAAATATATTAAAACAAATTGTTAAAATAAATTGTTTTTTCACATTTTAAAAAAAATTGCTCTTTTGGCAGTAAAATAACACCATAGGTTTCAGTCAATTGTGAATCAGTTTTTGAGTTATTTTGACTTTAATAGTACAACAGTGACAGAAGTGTAAATTAGATCAGGCATAATTCAGAAATACATGAATCAGAAATGTACTGTGTTCTCAGCATGTACATGGCTTTTCCTCCTTACTGCGCACACACACACACACACACACACACACACACACACACACACACACACGCACACACACACACCTTGTACCAGGATGTTCCAGGATGTTCAGTGACCTTCCACTCCCCTTCCTCTTTCCACCTTCCCAAAATCCATCCCTCCATTTTGCTCAGTGCTTATAAGAGAGCTCTTTGTCCCCTGTCAGATACAGCAAGTGATACAAAGACAGAAAAAGAAAGAAGGAAAGACGAGTACAGATGTTTAGTTTTCTGAACAGTAGACTGATATCTGATGCTGTGTATCTGTATGGATGAGTGTAATTATGGACTAGGTGGAAAGTGTAGCAATAAATATATAAATATTAATAAAATAATAATAGTAAATAAATAATAAATCTATGATGGACTGGAATACGTTGAATACACTGAAATACACTGTGAATGCAGTAAAAAATACATTTAAATACAGGTGTAATGTACATGTAATGTAACAAAATAGGTAAAAAGCCAAGTGGATGAATATGTTCGCAAAGCACTGTACATGAAAGAAATTGATTTGTTTGATATTTACAGTGTGAAACACCCAAACAGAGTGGAGTTGTGTTTACTAGTGAACTCTCTTCTTTTGAGATGAAATAATAACAGAATTTAGATGTTTGTATGAAGTTGAAAATGTTTTGATCAAAAATGTTCTTGAGCCTACAATTGTTTTTATGTTTTGTGCTTATAAGGACTAAATAACACTTTCCATCTCAGAATTCTTTTGGGGAATTGATCATCCAAAGTATTTTCTGTAAATGCATGAATTTTGAATTATTTGTAATGATTAGATTGACAAGGATATTTATCATAATACCTTCTTCAAAATACTTGACATTAGTCTGCATAAAATAAAAGACACCGTGAATGCCCTTCATTATTTTTGTTATCTATGTATGTATCAGTATTATCCCTTTACAGAACTTTCATTCTGAAATTTTTGAGTGTGTGTCATCATGAGCCCTGCCTATGTCACAGATCTGTATGCAGGCTGAGCACGTCCATGTGGACAGAAAAGTAAACATGCAACAGAAGCCTCCTTTGGCATTTAAACTGGTATATAATTCAGTTGAAAATAAGTGAATGTTAGCTCTTCTAATATGAATTATGTGATAATTCATCACCCAATGTTGACATAAAACGGGGGTGGGCAGTTCCAGTCCCGGAGGGTCAGATTCCTTTTTCCTGCTCAGACGTAACTCACCTGTTAATTGACAGGTTTAGTAGGAATGTTAGAGCAAGGAAACCAGCTGAGGAGGGACATTGTGCTGACCACCCATGACCAAACGTTCTGAGAGGAAAAGCTGGCTTTCAGGACTGTGGAGATACTAAATGTGACTGCATAGCAGAGTGAACTACTTTCTAACTTAACAACCAGTTGTTTAAGTCAAACAGCTGTCCTGGAATATTGCCAAGATGGTCACAGAGTGGCCAGACCTGCCTGTAATGATTTAATGATTTGAACCTTAAGTATGAGAAGTTCGCACTGGGAGGGATGTGTATGGAGCATTAAACCTCTCTGGACAATCTATTGCTCTCTTGCCCTGCTTCTCTCTTTCTGTCATTCTCTTCAGCCCACAGACACACATACATACACATTTGGCCTTACTGTGATCTGGGAACATGCTTGCTCACTGATTGAATTTAAGATTAATCCAGACTCTCTCTCTCTCTCTCTCTCTCTCTCTCTCTCTCTCTCTCTCTCTCTCTCTCTGGGGGTCATGCTCATCAGGGTTAGTGGAGGACGAAAGGCATCTTGCAGTCAGATAGCAATTAGAGTCAACATCATCAGTAGTGATGAGAGAAGACTAGGCCAAGTTGCAGGTCACTGCTTTCTCTCTCTCTCTCTCTCTCTCTCTCTCTCTCTCTCTCTCTCTCTCTCTCTCTCATTTCTCCATTTCTATATTAGTTTTGTTATAACCACTAAGTATGGAACTTTACCCACCCTAATCATACATCATGACATGGTAATCTGCTGACTGTGTATGTGCAGTTTTGCTGCTTCGGCACTTTCTCTAGAACAGTCTTTTAAGGCTTTCAAGATATGCACTGGGAGGACCAAAATGAATATGTCAGTAATCACATTTGTGATAAACCTCATTGCAAAGAAAGTAAAGCATACCTATCTGCTAAAACCACAGCACTTAATGAACACAGACCAAACAATCTAATAAACCAATGTAACAAATTATTTCCCTTCATGCACCAACGCAAAGACAATTCTTTACATTTCCCTTTCTTCCTTTACTTCTGAACCTTCTTTGGGTCATGAAACCTCATACAATATTAAGTCTTCAGCAAAAAATACACTATTTCCCAATGTTTGTGGACACCCCTTCTAGGCATTCAGCTATGTTAAATTGTAAAACCCAGTGCTGACACAGCTTGTCTAGTGCTTGTAGAGGAATACTGCCAATAAAATAAAATAGACTTAACTTAAAAAATAACCCATTGGGAAATAACTAATGTCAGGCATGGGCTAGAGCATTAATCTTCAGCAGGAGCAGGAATGATTGTGCTCCATTCAGTTTTAGGAGGTAGGAGTTGGGAAAGAGGTGGGGTTGTGATCATCCTGAGCTTACTGGCACTTAAAGCTAACAGAAAATATTCTCTGGACAGTAGAGGCAGTTACCTCAACAAATGCAAGATGAACTCATTTTAAAAACCCTTTATTTGAGAAGAAACAATGAATGAGCTGCTGTCTCATTACCTTGGTCTTAATACACTCATGTAATGGTGACATGCCAGACTGTCATGGAGAATGGCAAATGGTCATTTTCAGTGACCAGTTCCACTCTTGTCTTGGTGGAGACAACCAACAAATCCATGTGTGGAGACACTGTGGTCAGTGCCAAGATCAACAGTTTGTTGTCATGCATCACATGTCCAGAAGGACTGGGTGCAATTTGCAGCACACAATGCCAGATTAACTTTGGTCTTCATGACTGGCACTTCTGCCATTACTACAGCCCAAAGTTACGTTAAAGAGGTTTTGCAACCAGTGGCTACTTTTTCTGAGTGGCCTTACTTTTACCTTCAGTGCAAGTGTGTGTGTGTGTGTGTGTGTGTGTGTGTGTGTGTGTGTGTGTGTGTGTGTGTGTGTGTGTGTGTGTGTGTGTGTGTCTTTGTGAGTGTAACTGGAATTAACCTAGGACGTTCAATCAGAGCCCAGACCAGGCCGTCCCCCTTACTTTTGTCAGTAGGCCAGAAGTCTACTATTGACCTGTATAGGATTGGGCAGGGGCCAGTGTGTGTATGTGTTTCTGGGTGAAATGAGGATTAGTGGGGCTTTTTGCTCTGTCTATCCCCTAAGGGGTGTGTGACATAGATAGAGAGCAGAGAGCACATGGGCAGCTGGCTTCTAGAATTTGGAGATAGATGCTAGATCAAGAAGAAGCAGATTTAGACAGTAATGCTGGTTCACTACTGCTGAGAGAGGCTGATATTTTAAACAAAAGGGATTAGCTGTTGCCATTGGCTGTTTAAAGGAATGGTTTTTCAACAGATGGATGTGTATTATAATTAGGCATTGGAACTGTTTGCTGTTTTAATTTATTTTAGTTATATTACACATATGAAGGATTTGTCTTGTTGAATGCACAAATATATGACAGGAGATTTCATGTCTGTAGATCTATAAAGCTGATCAGAACAACACTTCAGAATGAATCAGGGTTTTGGATGCAAGCAAGCTGACTTAGCAAAATGACCTACTAAACGCTGCCAAGTGGGGGCAGTTTTGGTAGACAGGAGCACAATGCTTTACTCTGTGCTCTTTAAAGCTGCTTTGTTTACAACAGCTTAAAGCCTGCACTGTATATTTACAAGTGGATATTTATACATTCTTTCTAGGTCCAAAAGAAGGCTAATCCAATGATCCAATATATTGTATGAGTGACTCGAAAACAAAACAGTGTGAACGAAGCAGTTTCAGTGTCCTGAGATCATTGATTTCTGTACTGATTGACAATGGGGGTTGCAAAGTCAATCTCTAAAAACATGTGAAGCTATGGTATGTATTAGCTTCCCACTAGTTAGCTGTATAAGTTAACTTTTATGGTATTTTATATTTTCCTTTTAACCACTTTAGATTTTAGCTAATACATCTTGAAATTGTAATGGCCAACTATTAAATTATAGTTTTCTTAGAATTTTGAGACAAGTGTATATCACAAGTCTGACTGTGGGTCTAGACAACTAGTCAGATTTCATCTCTTTGTGTGTCCTCAGATGCTAAAGTCTTTCATTTTCATGCAAAGTCTGCATAACCTAGTAAGCGTATGAAAATGCATGATGCTCAAGCTGAATACAGTGGGATTTGAGCAAGAGCCCAGGAGAGCACTCAACCTCTAAAAAAGCTCGTGGCTAAAACCTGAATATATTATTATATGCACATTATAATAATGGACATTACAGAATAAGAGCAGCTACTGCAGAATCCCCTAGTGTCTGGATGATGGATGATGGTCTGTCCAGATGATGATCCGTGTGTGTGTGTGTGTGTGTGTGTGTATGTGTGTGTGTCTGTGTGTGTGTGTGTGTGTGTGTGTGTGTGCATACACATTTACAGGACAAAAATTGTTACTTTTTTATTTCAGTTAATGAAAGTTATAGTTATGCTTTATAGTATTGTCACATATACAGTACTGTGAAAAAGTAAGAGACCATCTATTACTTATTATTTAAGTTACCTTGTTTTCTTGCATTTTCTGTTCCTGACCATCCAAAACTTCTTGATGTTGAGGTCTGGAGTCCATTGTTTTGAGAACAGCAGGAGATTCTTTGTTTGATTTGATCAAAACTTTTCCTGTTGGTGCTCTCATATTTGAAACAAGAGTGGAGCCTGGTCTTTAAATGTATGATAAATTGTTGGCAGCTACAGAAAGCCAATGAAGGGAACGCAGCAGAGGAGTTACATGACTAAATTTGGGGACAACAAGCTGTGCCACTGCATTCTGGATGAGTTGCAAGGGCCTGATGATCCACATAGGAAGGCAGACTAGAAAGGAGTTGCAGTGGTCTAGTCTTGAGACTGAGCAAGCACCTAAGTGGTCTCTCTAGACAGAAGTAAGGTTGAATTCTCCTAATGTTGCAAAGGAGAAATCTGCATGACTGAGTCAGGTTTGCAACATGAGCCAAGAAAAATAACTAGTCGTCCAAAACCACACCAATGGCCAGTGAGTTCACAAGGGAAATAGTAAGATCAGGGTGAGGACCAGTGGTTCCAGGAATGAATAGTAGTTCAGTCTTGCTGGGGTTGATTTGAGGTCTATACAATTGACCTCTCAACTATATAGAATGAAAAAGTAAGAGACCATCTATTACTTATTATTTAAGTTACCTTGTTTCCTTGCATTTTCTGTTCCTTACCATCCACAACTTCTTGATGTTGAGGTCTGGAGTCCATTGTTTTGAGAACAGCAGGAGTTTCTTTGTTCGATTTGATCAAAACTTCTCCTGTTTGTTGCTCTCATATTTGAAACAAGAGTGGAATCTGATCTTTAAATGCATTTCTGAGGGGAGCAGCTCTCTGAGAAGGCGATCACCATCCCACACTGCTGCTGTCTGTCTCTGAGTGTGGCTTTCACTGGCCTTTTAATTCCATGTAGACATACCGGACCATTAGATGTCCTCTCGCATGAATAAACCTCACAGAAACACACCTGGGATCGATAATAGCTGTTTATAATACTTGTCCACCCTAACAGCTGTCTCAGATCCAAAATTTGCTGAGAATATGGATGAACAACCCTGAGCGTTATATGAAATTTTAATGAAGGACTTTCATATGCTGTGTATTTGATATAGTGTACCTTTAATGTGTCTGGGACCTTGCTATTGCTTTCTATATTCATAGCTCTGGGTTGTTGTTTCATGACTGGTCCAAGGGTGCTGTGGCAACCCTGTATGAAATGAGTGGCAGTAACAAATGCAATATTTTGGTTGCCATGGTTTGCTTCCTGTCATATGCGATATAGCCAGCACCAGTGAATAAAGGACAAGTGCTCTCTCTCTCTCTGTCTCTCTCTCTCTCTGTCTCTCTCTCTGTCCCTCTCTCGTTGCCAGGCATATTTGTAAAAAGGCTTAATTAATGTATGCTGACAACAGTGGGCCAAGCACCATACTATATAGCAACACATTGTCTCATTCCCATTGTACAGACCTCAAGCAGGCTGACACTGTAATAGATGAGGTTAGAATAGCAAGTTAACATGTGATTTAGGCTCATGATTGGCATTTGGAAATGGGATAATCACGTTAATTTAAGCACAGACGTAGCTTGGTGAGCGCTGATTTAGCAGTGGTGCTGCCCCTCTCGCCACCAATCAATCTGGTTAGAGATTAGTCGACTGCAAACACACACACACACACACACACACACACACACACACACACACACACACACACACACAAAAAAAAAAAAAAAAAAAAAAAAAAGATGTTTCTTTAAGCTAGGAGTTGTGTCCAGAAGCCATGTGAAACAATGAGGGAAGTGTAAAGTGTCCTTTCTCTCATCATTGACATCACTGTACGTGTGAGAGCAAGTGTGTTGTCATTGGCTGCATGCTGTGCTGGGATTTTATGGGAGGCCAAAGCATCGGGATTGTGTAGGAGTACAACATGGCTGAGTGTTTTTAACATGTGCAGCAGTGATTTATGGACATTGTGGTAATTGATAGTGTTGAGTATAAGGTTTGAAGAAGTGCACACTTTAGAGGATCAGTTTCACTGCCAAACATTGAAAAGCTACTCAGTTTATCAACCATTTCACATTAGATTGCGGTAAGATTATTTGGTCTATTTCTATGTTTTCATTTTTTAGCTTGGGAAAGGATCTTATGAACTTTGTACTCTAGTTTTGGGATGAGTTGTGGAAATACAGGTGAGGGGTAGGGTGGGGATAGCCCAACATCTTCACAATATAAAAAATATACACTGAAAAAATATTGACCCAATGTTACATTTTCTGTACATGGAACCAAATATGCAGCTCAAGTACTCCACAGTAAGACCTCAAACATTCTACTATAAAGCTAAAATGTTCTCCAATAGGTCTGGAATTATTCTGTAAACTTCAAATGCTCTTCTGTTGAGTTCAGATACCAGACTATAGAATGGGCTATATGCTAAATCTTGCAGCTCGAGTTTTGACCATTGCCATCATGTACTGATTGATGTTTGGCTTTGTAGGCCAGCATCACGGTTTTGAATCTGATGTTGGCAGCTACAGGAAGCCAATGAAGGGAACACATCAGAGGAGTTACATGACAGAATTTGGGGACAACAAGCTGTGCCACTGCATTCTGGATGAGTTACAGTAGTCTAGTCTTGAGACTGAGCAAGCACCTAAGTGGTCTCTCTAGACAGAACAAAGGTTGAATTCTCCTAATGTTGCAAAGGAGAAATCTGCATGACTCAGTCAGGTTTGCAACATGAGCCAAGAAAAATAACTAGTCATCCACAACCACACCAATGACCAGTGAGTTCACAAGGGAAATAGTAAGATCAGGGTGAGGACCAGTGGTTCCAGGAATGAATAGTAGTTCAGTCTTGCTGGGGTTGATTTGAGGTCTATACAATTGACCTCTCAACTATATAGAATGAACACCCATATAAACCTTCACACTTTTAACCTTCTTTCTTTGTCTTTCTTCTTTCACGCTCTCATACTTAGAAAACATTGCAAAAGGAATTGTTACTCTTTCACTCTCTCTCTCTCTGCCCTTTGTGAAGGTTGGCTGTAAGTGTAAAAGGAAATGAAGAATAATGACCACAATTTTAGTCTTGTCATCGAGGTCTTTGACTGTCCTTCAGCACCAGAACCTCATTATCTTAGGCCTGGTCTGGGACAAGCATATTTCAAAACTCTAATTCAGTTCAGAATTAACCACATACAGTGCAGCTCAAACCAAATCACACAGAGTAATGCTCCAAGAATGGATAATTCAGCCTAGCACTGAACACTTATGTAGTGCATTAACTTCATAATAGGCCCTGCAGATGTGCCGCTTAATGTTTTGAAATATGAGCATGTTAGTTTATGTATGTGTGTAAGAGACCATGGACACTCACTCCCCCTCAACGGCCACTGTACCTTATTGATCTACATACCATATATGCAGTCATGTGCTAAAGTCCATGAAATCTTTCCCTTTGGTTATCATTTTAACAATATTGAGAA
Organism: Acestrorhynchus altus; assembly: GCA_034509495.1. Classification (NCBI taxonomy): domain Eukaryota; kingdom Metazoa; phylum Chordata; class Actinopteri; order Characiformes; family Acestrorhynchidae; genus Acestrorhynchus; species Acestrorhynchus altus. The sequence goes on from CM067505.1 coordinate 21,450,473, forward strand.
ATTGAAACAACATAATCAAACAAATAGGAATATCATTTTAAAAGAATCTTTAAATGGATTTAATAAACATACAGTTTTCCTGTTAGGGAAAAAAAGTTAACACACTCTTTACACTAAATGCTTCCTTTTTAGCATTTAACTAAAAATAACATCAACTAGACATTTTCTGTAACCATCTACCAGTCTCTGGCACCAACTGGAGTAAAGATTTTCTCACTCCTCCATGTGGAATTCTTTCAGCTTCACATTTTAAATATTGGTCTCACTGTTTCCTAGAATACTTTCTGGTACAATAAAGCAGTGGTTCTTAAACATTTTAGACAAACTAAAACCTCCCATGTACCACCTACAGTTGCTGACATTTCTACATTCTACATCTACTCTTTCAGAGGAACACATGTGCCACACAATTAAATACATCATATATGTCATCTCTTTTGCCAGTGTTTTTTTTTTTACTGTGTGGTGCCGGCCCACTTTTGGAATCTGCAAACTAATACCGTAGGATGTTTGCTTGTTGTTTCTGGCCATTATACCATGCCTGCAGAGACACATGCCAATCGGTTGTAAATTACTTGCATATGTTGTGGAGTTTACCAGGGTTCAACTGTAGGGTCTTTAATGTTAATAAATATAGTACAGTAGTACTATATGGGCATATCGACAGGGTCTAACACTAAACACAAAGAAATGTTATGTTATCAAAATTACAGGTGGAAACTTTTAATCCTTAATATTTTAGTGCATGCAATAGATTCGATTTAGGATACCACTTTTGTATGGCTAATTTCAAATTGGCTTGAGATCTTTTTAAATCCCTTCCCAGACTCATACGCATCTTCAGCCTAAAACATCAGAAATCTCTTTGCATCTGGCCATAGTGATACCACACACTTTAACAATCAAAACTAAAGCAGCAAACTAAAGTAATGTCTGAGGTTTATATAAGACAGGCTCTTCCAAAATCTTCACTAACCATGTTCTACTCATCCGCAGCTGATGTGCTGTACTTGATTCTTATTTTAGACATTTAAATAGATTCAATCTGTAAGTGCACACTAGCAACATGAGTTTTTTAATAAAGAATTGACTGAGTGTATTACCATCTTTATGTTATGTGGACATTTGATGGGGGCGTCAAAGAGGTCAAAGCTGATTTTTTTGTGTGTTTAAGGTTAGCTGTGGTTTATGCTGAGCACAACACCATTTCCATACTTATACAGAAGGACACTAGTATGTCTGGGAATGTGTGTGTGTGTGTGTGTGTGTGTGTCAGATGTGCCAATGAATCCTTGAAAGCCATCATAGTGGTATATTTACGAGTCCCTGTATACTTTTAACCTGCATTACCGTCATTATTAAATTAGTACTAAATGGAGAAGGCATGCATCACTTACTGCAGTAAACTACTTTACTTAGCTAACAAAATTTAAGAGAGATTTGCTCATGGTTACTGCTCAGTTTCTGCTTGCAAATATGTAGAGCCAGTTGTCAGTTTGATGTCTAAACTGGACAATCTAGATAATCACCAATAAACCAATATTGTGGTTTCTCTTATATCTTTTTTACAATATGTTTTTCTGCTTGAGTGTGTTAGCTATAGTGAGCTCATACCCTCTTTTTCCTGGCACTCTTTTTATGATCTAATAAATGTGTCAGGCCAGGATTTTGTGTCGATTTTAAATCAGAGTTGATTTTTACTTAAAATTTTAATCTTCAATTCAAATCAAAATTATAATGATATGAAAACTCTGCCAGCCACATCCCATTTTGGGTACTTCCACATGCATAAACAAATAATTTTTGGATTACATTTATTTCACATTAATTTTATCTCTTTTCCTACTTGGTCTATTGACATGAATGAGCATGTTTCGTCCAGCCAGTACTTTAATGCATACGTACTGCAATGTTTAACATGACTTGAACATGATTGTTTTAATGTTGTGACATCTGGAACCAGTCAACCAAATCACTGTTGTCATTTCCAAAATAAAAATTTACAGGAGAAGGAAAAATGCTTTAATTGGGATGGAATTTAAATGGAAGTTAATGAACAATAAGCAAATTCCAAGTAATTTAGATAAATTGTGTATTCATCCAGAATTTTTCTAATATTACAGTGGAGAAAATTAAAAAGGAACACAGAGCAGAGAACTGTGCTGTAAGCCCTTTGCCCTAACTTCAAGGGAACTGTGCATGGCTGAATGTTGAGCATATTGACCACTGTTTTCTATTTGGGTTTATTTCTTTTTTTTTTGCTTTTCTTTTTTTTTCACTGGAGTCATGGGTTGTGGACTTTAATGTTTTCATTTATTGTTTTCATGAAAGTAACTATTTTCATAGTTAAGCTAACTTTTTTCTATTTAGGTTTGGGTGGCTGTTTTCTTTCTTGTGGTCCTTGGTTGTGCTGAGATTGTAATGCATTATCAAAAGGATTCCAAGTTAGTCCTCCTCACTAACGCAAGACGTGTTGTGTGGTGTGTTTATTGACAGCCTGTTGGGATTATGTGCCTCTTTTAGGTAATGTTGCCTATTAAAGCTGGAATTAGTGCATGTATTGTGCACTTCATCAAATTCAGAAATTGTCATTGCCAATCATTCACTAAAATCATAATTTTTTGTGATCAAGACTTTTTGTTTTTTTAACTATTGTTAATAAAAGTGTATTTTTGATATAAGTCTCTGATTGTTTTATTACAATCATGAGCTATGAAGGGGAAAAGGCTTCATCCCTTTGTTTGGGGGGTTCTCCCACCTCTTTAAATGCGAGTTGCATAATCAGTATTTGTGTAGTTGAGTGGAAATGGATAATGAATAGAAACACCTAACTTACAGGTGCCACGTTTGTCTTGGCAAATAAGTAAATGGGTATAAATGTTCATAAGAGTAGCTGCATAGTTTTAAAGGTTTTAACTCCCTCTCACCATAACATACACATACAGTCATGAAAACATTAGGACACACCTCGAAACCTTAAAAATAAATAAATTAAATAAAACATCAGGGCAAGGTTTGTCAGACACGAGCAAGACTTCTGGAACAATGTGCTTTGAACAGATTGATCCAAAGTTTAGTTATTTGGGTACAGTAACAGATCACATGGTTGGAACAATCCAAACACAGCATGGGTTTGGTGCAGAATAATTGATAGAATTTCATCCAAAGTACGAAATTCCAACTATTAGAGCATAGGGTGTCCTAACATTTTCCTCACAAGGAACTTCAGCACATATATTAATTACATTTTACCATGTTTTTTTTTTAAAGGCATTTCTTCAGTTTTATGTATTTAGTTATATTACATCCATTCCCCAATATAGTTAAAATGAAGATCAAATGTCTGTATGTTAAAATATGTCAAATAAATAAATAAATAATCATCAAAGGATTTCATGGGGTGTCCTAGCTTTTTTCACACAACTATACACATTTTCACAGATTTACACAGCCCTACTTGAACTTTGGCCTAATTGAAGCCCCCCCCCAGCCTCAACATCCTAACCACAGAGGATGCCCATGTGTACCCAGTGTCCTCTTTTTTGAAAACCAAGATATGGTCACCAAAGCGCAAGTGCAGTTTGAATGAAAGAGATAGAACTCTAATTTCCACAGCCTCAGTGAGAAAAACAACCTGCAAAAGCCACACTTTCTTTTCTCAGCCTTACAGAGCTCATATTTGTTTTTCCAGCAAATTCCAGAGTCTGACCATTTCACAATCAAAACAAACAGTGATTGTATCTTATACTTGCTCTAGCATTGGAATGGGTCAGGATTTTATAATGAACACCTTCTATATCCAGGCAGGAGGGAACAAAAAGACTGGGTTATAACAGAAAGGTATTAGAGGAAGTTCGCAAGTGACAGCAAACTGTTCTCTCACATTGGCCATATCATACATATGACAGGAAGCAAACCATGGCAGCTAAAATGCTGAATTTGTTAGTGCAATTCAACTACTTTAAGGTTTGTCCATTGCTGACACAGATGTGCAAATGCACACACATAGCTTGTTTAGTTCCTGCAGACAAGAACTAATAATAGAATACGACTCTCTGAAGGAGATAAACAGGAACCTTTTGGCACCATGAATAATGTCAGGCAAAACCTAGACGGGTATAAAGCTCCCCTTCATTCAGCTATGCAGCAGAGGAACTGTGTTCTCTTGAATGATGGTACTCCATCCAATACTTTTGGGATGAGTTGAAGAGTTGGGGAAAGGAGGAATGGTGACCATTCAGAACATGCCTACAACTTTGAAATGTGTTGATGAGCTTGCCACATCTTGCACAGTGATTTTTGCCCATTCCTCAAGGCAAACCTTCTCCAGCTCCTTCAAGTTAGATGGTGTCCACTGGTGGACAGCAATCTTCAAGTCTGACCACAGATTCTCAATTGGATTAAGGTCTGGGCTTTGACTAGGCAATTCCAATACTTTTATATTTTTCCTCTTAAACCACTCTAGAGTTGCTTTAGCTGTATGCTTGGGGTCATTGTCCTTTCGGAAGGTGAACCTCCATCCCATCCATCTTTCTAGTCCCTGCTCCTGAAAAACATCCCCACAGCATGGTGCTACCACCACCATGTTTCACTGTGGCTTTTTTGATGTGATGAGATGTATTGATTTTGCTTTGGACACAACGTTGTTCGTGGTGGCCAAACAGTTCACTTTTGGTCTCATCTGAGCAGAGCTCCTTCCTCCATACATTTGATGAGTCACATGCCACATGTCTTTTAGCAAACTTTAAACAAGTGTTCCTATTTTAGTTACTGTTAGTAAAGGCTTTTTTCTGACCACTCTACCATAAAATCCCAGCTTTGGAGTGTATGGCTTATTGTGTTCATATGGACAGATATTCCATTGTCTGCTTGGAAACTCTGCAGGTCCTTCAGGGTAACATTTTGTCTCTGTGCTGTCTCTCTGATTAATACCCCAATGCCCAGTCTGAAAGTTTTGGTGGGTATTCTTTTCATTTGATGATAATGGATTTCATGGTGCTCTCAGGGATCATCAGAAATTTGGATATTAGTGGTGTCTCTTGCTTGCTGATGCAGCCTCTGTGACCTTTCAGGGAAAAAAAATTGAAAACTGCCTCAAATCCATAATACGTCCACCACCATGTTTCACAGATACTGAATACATTTTTTATGCTTTTATCTTTTATGTTTTCTTTTCTGCAGACATAACACTTGTTTTTTTTTCCCATATAACTTTATTCCAATATCCTTCTGACATCTCCATGCGATCTTTAGCAAATTGCAGAAGGGCAGCAATGTTCTTTTTGCAGAGCATCAGCTTTCTACTTTCAACTCTGCCATGCACACCATCATTGTTCAGATGGTGAATTCATGAAAATTACAAAAGACAGTCTGAGAAAGGCCTTCAGATTAAATGAATTATGACAAGTGGCACCACAGGTCGTGCATGTATCATACAGCTCCAAAGTCCAGAGGTTGTGGGATTTAACCCTGCTCGGATTGCTGCATGTGAGGAAATTTTGTGTTCTCCCTGTGTCCATTCGATTTCCTCCTGCCTCCCAAATATTCACATGAAATTGACCATGAAACTTTGTCCCTGGGTGTGTGTGTGTGTGTGTGTGTGTGTGTGTGTGTGTGTGTGTGTGTGTGTGTGGGTGTGTATGTGTATGTTTATGTGTGTGATACCCTGCAATGGTGCCATGTCCAGGGGCTAATCCTGCCTTGGACCCAGGCTCTGGATCCAGCATGACCCTATTCAGGATGAAGCGGATAAGATAATGACTGACTGACTAACTGTCTGAGTCATATTACAAATGAGTAGTAGTATTAATATGATTGCACTTGCCAAATTATAATTTCTTGCTGTGATTTTTTTGTTGTTTCCCTTAAAATGTCTTTAATTGGTTACATTATTGCAAATCAACCAAGAAAACATTTGAAACTCTTAGCTGTCACTAAACTAGTGTTTGCTGTGGCTGTTTGTGAAAGTCATGATTTTGAAGGACGTGGGTTGTTTGAATGCTGCATGACCTTTCCTTCCAGTAGGCCATGCTCTCCTGGGAAGAAGGTCATTAACTTCAGGATACGTTACTAATGCTCTAGTAGCTAAATGCAAACTAAACATAATCCTCAGAGCTACAATCCAAACTCTACAGTAGATTTAAGCTTTCCCAGAAGAGCTGTTCATTCAGCAAATTCCTGAATATAACCCTCAAGTTCAGAAAGGCCATTGGATGACCTGGTGTCTACAAGCTGCCCAATAAATTTTTTTGTTGTCTAAAAGTTCACAGTTTCTTTATCTTAGCATTGCATCCACGATACTAATATAGCTCTCTAATGATGGTTACAGTAGGCATGCCTAATTAGTCAGGCATGTGAGACCAGTTAGGCATCCAACCATGGAGGGTTTCTTGAGGTCTTATTAGTGATGGTTGGTTATTAGGCTATCCATCAATGCAAACTCTGAGAAGTTTCACAGAAACAGTGTGAGCTGATTTGTGCGAGTGTCACATGACTGTCAGTGGAATGTCTTCCAGCCTGTTTGTTTCATGCCAGATTACTGAAGTATCTCACCATCATGCCATCACCCGACCTGCCCTCCTCTCCTCCTCTTGCCTGTTTTTCTCTCGCCTCTCTGAACGTAAACACTGCATTGGGTTATCGTGGTGTGGCGAGTGGATTCCTTGCATTTTTCCCAGCCTGCAGGAGAGTGCAGTGGTGCTGTGGTCATGCGGTGAAACATCTATGGGATGGGCAGAGAAAAGGGGGTGGGGGGTGGGGTTGAGAGTTCAAACTCTTCAAATTCTTTCAATTCTTCAATTCTTAAAATTGGTCTGAGAGAGAGAGAGAGAGAGAGAGAGAGAGAGAGAGAGAGAGAGAGAGAGAGAGAAACAGTTGAATCAATAATGAAATTTTCAGTTGCCAAAACACCAATGCAGAGAAAACAGTGCCAAGAAATCAGAGTTGTCTGCTATCTGAGAATTTTTTTATATTAAATCTTTGTCAAGTTCAACACTAAAGCTTTCCCTTAAACTTCCACTAAGAAAATTTAGAGATGGTAGATCAAAAATCAAAACTTTTTACTTTATAAAGATATTATATTCCTCTAGCCAGATTCCCTTCCAAAAATACAATGAACTACCAGCATTTTAATTTAATCATGACTAATCACAGTATATTGTTGTGTGGTTAAAATGAATGGACACATCTAATATAAATGTAACCCCACTATATTGATCCTTGATCCTTGATTAACTGTTATTAACAGTGATTATTTGCAGCACTGTGTGAGTTTAAATTGTTTTTTTGTTTTGTTTTTGTTTCTTTTCTTCTTTAAAAAGGCAGAAATAAATAATCTTTTAGACACTCTAGATAATACTTTTTAAGAGTCCATCCATTTTCTATACCACTTATTCCTGAATATGGTCACAGGGGAGCCAGTGCCCTGCTGGCAACTCTGAGCACAAGGGCAGGAAACAACCCTAGACATCATAGGGCTCATACACAGTCAGGGCCACTTTAGGGTCAACAATTCACCTACCACACACAGCTTTGGACTGTGGGGGAAACCCACACAAACACAGGGAGAACATGGTTGATGAGAACTTCTAAACCCAGGGATCGAACCCAGGTCCTTCTTGCTGCGAGGCAACAGTAGCATACACTGTGCCACCACCACTTTTTAAGAATGTAAGAAAAAATGTCTATGAATTGTGCAGTACCTTTCTTATGCGATCTCTCCATTACCTTATGAGTCATTTGTCATCTGTTTCTTATTGAGACATTGTTTGTGATATTGTGTTTATTGTGTGATCTTCTGTTTATAACATTATACCCCCCAGTTCAGGTCTGAGGTGCACAATGTCCCTGAGTGTCCACCATAACAGACATAACTTTTTAAACCCTTTGAAAGCATGAGCTGAATGTTTGGCCTGGAATTTGAGGGTGTAGGAGAATGTGAGGTACTAGTATGTCAGTAAGTGTGTGTATTTTTGTGAGTCACGGTCAATACAGGGAATCCCTTTGGATTCTGAGCTTATCACTCAGAATGTGTCCACTCCTAGTCTATCACAGTCTGTTTGAACTGGATTCTGCTGTTTGAAGTGAGTTCTGCTGTCTGGGTGTTTAGATGTAAGACACCAGCATTTCCTTGTTTAGGCAGTGGATAGTTCTATACACTGATGCCACTTTTGGTTTCTGAAATCTGACCTTTTCTGACCTAATTCTTTTTCTAATGAACAAAATTACCTTTAAAATTGTAAATTTTACATAATGTAAAAGGTCTATGCTATGTCCTATAACAAGGTTCCATGCAAATTCAGTACAATGGAGGACAGCAACAGAACAACCCAAAGGCTAATTTACATTTCCTTTCATTCATTTTGAATAGAAAGATGTGCAAGTTTGTTCTAATGTGGTACAGTTCACAGACTGTAGTAGGTAAATAAAATGTAATCAATAAATACTCACATAGCATATATTTCTATGTAAGTCTGATAAAATGGACAAAAGGCAATAGGCAAAAATAGGCTTTACCAGTGCCTGGTGTGGGGGTGCAATTCTTAACAATCACCTTTGGTCTTACATTAGATTTCATGATTAGACAGCTCAACGTTACATTAACGAAGTCCTCCAACCAGTTGATCTACTGAATGCACACTGATGAACTTTTCTAACCGGACAACAGACACAGATAATAAGCCATTATGTCACTAGTCTCCAACTGAAAATGTGTGGAATGCTATTGGATGTGCTATCAACAATCCACCATTACTGCAAAATCTGTGAGACTATTCAATATTCAAGAAAATTCAAGACAGATTTCATAGGATACCATTAGGAACCTCCACAACTCTGCAACTACAACACCATACTGAAAAACACTGTTTCTGTATGTTTAGTGCAACAAACATTGCCCATATCACATTTCCCATTTCACTGCCATTGCAGTCTTGTCTACAAGCTAAGGATATTCTAAGTGAAGAGGAAAGCACTTTTGTAAGTCGCTCTGGATAAGGGCAACTGCTAAATGCCGCAAATGTAAATGTAAATGTAATGTAAATTCTTAATATTCTATTGTATCTGGTAACTGTCATTTCTTTCCAAATAGCATTGCAGTCTGAAACTTCCTTTGGGTACAACTAGTTGTGAAATCTTTTTAATTGTGAGTGAATGGGAGAACGAATGAGTGAAGAATAAATGAAAACAAAAACAGAAATATTTGGATTAATGCTTATGGAGTAACCCGTTTGACAAATATATTTTCCAGAATCGTTGGAAAGAAAAGCTTATAATAGTTTGTTTATTGTTGGTAGTAATTTCACACCAGACCGCCTTGCACCGCACAAATTACTGGCATGCTGATCCAGTTAAAGCATTAAAAAAAGATGGCATGTTGGTTCATGCAGAGTTCACTGTTATTACAATGTCAGTTAGATTATTGTTTGTTATCAAAGTGCTAGACATTCCTGGGACACATGTTTACCGAGAGTTTCATCCACAGCCATCCAGTTTACTGACCATGTGCCCTCTTCTGCCCTGTCTCGTGTCCTTAAATGCAGGTTTCATAGCCACACCACCAAGTCATGTCAAATTCCACATTGGGTGCATCAATCATTGCTAATGTCTCTAATTATAACTGGGTTTTGTTTCTCTGTTCTTTTGAAATACAATAAGCCTGTCCTGCCTTGAAGGCATCTCTGCTATAACATCTGATCTAAAGTATGCCAGGCTTTATGTCTCACTCTGCAAAGGTATCACTACCCAGAGGCTCTGCTTATAGCCTACACTCTATAAACCTAATTTAATTTTAGGTGAGCAGAAACTTACATCTGAGAATAATCTCATTGCTCTATCACTGCTGTGAAAACATCATTTGCTGCTCCAAAACAGGTCCAAAAATAATAATTATTTTTCATTTTTAAATAAAACAATATGTTTGGTGAAAAAAATAACACTGACACCAACACCAAAACCTCATCCCATCTGTGAAGCATGGTGGAGTGATCCCATAGTTTGACTCTACTTTACAACCTCAGAACCTGGATCTTGATACAGCGGTGCATGACCTCAAGCTGAAGAGATAGATGTTGGACAGGAAACAATTGGAGTGGAGGTGCTTGCTGTAGGGGTTCATTTACTTTTTTCTAGCCTGCACTCTAGACATTTACTCAGTATGCTCAGTTAAAGATGTGAAATGTACAACTGTTTTTGTGGTAGTTTAGGCAGAATACGTTTGTCTGTAATTGTGACTTAGATAGTGACCACACCCTATATATATATATATATATATATATATATATATATATATATATATTCTCACATATAAAACATTGTATTTCTATTAATTTGTTTCCTATTTTTACATAATTTGATGGCCTAGGAGTTTCTCTTTACAATGGTCTAGAAGTGTAGATGTATGCTTAATACAGGAGTTTGGTATGAAACATTGATGGAGCACCTTAAGAAACCCCTGAATTATTCAGACTGATTAGACTGGAATGGAATGGTTTTAGGGCCTGTAAGGTGCAAATTAGATCAGCCAATTAGGTTTCTACACACACACACACACACACACACACACACACACACACACACACAGACACACACACACACACACACACACACACACACACACACACACACACACACACACACACACACACAGAAACACATTGGGTTAATCGTGAGGGTGTGAATGAGTGTAGTTTTTCCGCAGTGCTAAGTATTCGAGCAGAGGCTTCTTAATGAAGTGTGACAACATTATCACTCTGCTGCAGCTAGACTTTAATTGTTACGGAGGTGTTATCAGATCTGCTAGTCGCAATGACGCTGCTCTACAAACGCCTTCACATATATTTGGTGCTCGTAGTACTCATCCCATCAGCCTTCATTCTGGTTTTTTGTTGTTGTTTTTTTTATCCTCACAACAAGTGCAGCAAAACAACTGTGGGTTCCTCTTCTGTTATTTGGCTCTGCTGACAGACATATTTGAATGAAAGACAGAAACCAGAGTCCTGGCATGAGGTTCTACTGTCACACCCTTCACAGGTTTCTCTCTAGCCTAAATAAATAGCTGGACAGTAAAAAATATGTGTGTGCGTGTGCGTTTGTCCATTTTGCTGATGAAATAGAGACTCTACTCGTTCCACACCCACAGGAATGTACAGTGCATATTTTGTTTCACTGCTGTATTTAGATAGAGAAAAGACTGGGTAGTGATTCTGGAACTGTGCGTTTTGTACTTTCAGTGTATTAGATTTGAAATTAAGGAGAGTAATATTATTTTTAATTAATTTATATACAGTAAAACTAAAAGATAATAGATCATAGGTCTTTTTGACTCATACATCTGTTTTTCAGCATGTTATTACATCAATGGACCTTGTAATCCAGATATTTTTCTCCATCCATCTTCCTTTTCACTTCTTCCTAGTCAGAGTCATGGTGGGTTCAGGGCCTAACGAGAAGCATTGGGACACAAAGCAGAAATATCCTCTGGACAAGGTACCTACCCATTCACACACTAGCTCATACCTTGGAGCAATATATTCATTCATCTTCTTATCCACTTCTTCCTGGTCAGGGTCACAGTGGCCAGAGCCTACCTTAAATCACTGGGCCTCATTCAAGAAACATGAGCAGAACAAATTTGCATGTAAAACACTTTTTTCATCTGCTGTCAGGGTCTGAGAAAGCAAATTGACCATGCTCTCTGCATGGTGGGTTGATGGCCCACAACAGCATGTGTTAGCTGTTGTATCAGAGCTGGGGACCCAGTGTTTTCCTCCAAGCACACTGGCTGCCCAGCACTGATGCAATGGTGGCAGTTCAAAAAAAGGAGCATTGTATGTGATGGAGGAGAATCTTAGTGGGTTGGATAATTGGCACTTCAATCCTGGGAAGTTTTGAAAATGTTCAAAGGTATGAACAAAGTATGCAAAATATACACCTGCTTTTGACCACATGTAAACTGTGTGCAACACCACACATTTCACCAGTCTGGATAAATTGTATATTTATCACCAGTCTCTAAAAATCTGCAAATAACTAGAAACAGATGGCCTGTATCTTATACTGGACACCTTGATTTCAGATGGGTGAATAATAACGAGATACCAAAATGGACAAAGGAATACTAAAACAAAAATGCAAAATTAATGCCAATAAATAATAGAAATAAATGATAAAAAAATAAATAATAAAAAAAATAAAGTGAAAAGAGATTAACAAATTATTACTATTAGTCACGTGATCAGTTTATCAGAGTTGCAAATATATTACCCCATTTACCATCCATTAAATTAATATGAAATTGCCATTTTTAATATTTGTTAGATTATATTAGTTAAAAAAGAGACACAGATGATTTTACAATTTTACCATAAACTATTATTTACTCTCAGTGGATGAAAATATATATCATTAAAACTTTAATTGATTTTTTTAAAATAAATACTTTTACTTTTTCTATAAGTACATTTAGATGTGTGTACAATTATACTTTTACTTCTGTAAAAATGTAAACCATATTCCAATTTCTACTTAAGTATTTTTAAACTGAACATTATAACAAATAATGGTTCAAACCCAGTATGTTTTGTCCTATATCAAATTTTCCCTCTGTAAGGCATGGGGGTCCCCTGACTTTCTGTCTTTCAACCATTTAGGCTGAAATATGAATGTTGCTACATTACCACACATGGGGTTGAAATGGTAAGACTGACAAACAGCAAAATACCCAACAAAAACCAGCAGCATTTGTAAAGACTGCAAAAGAGTAGAGGTTGAGTAGCTGGTGTTGTTGGTACATAAATGTATAAATGTCATAATTATAATTCTGATTTTCCACAGGGTTTAAAATGATGCTGAATGACCACTTAAGAAATAAAGTGCTGCATCATTCCATCATAACTGTACATCATAAGCTAACCACAGAGTGTAAAAACACTTTTGTGATAGTAAAAATTCATAGGGTGTGTAATAGAAAAGAGGAATTTGGCTATTGTGCTCTGCTTTATTGAGGGTATGTGTGTGTGTGCGTGTGTGTGTGTGTGTGTGTGTGTGTGTGTGTGTGTGTGTGTGTGTGTGTGTGTGAGAGAGAGAGAGAGAGAGGGGGGATTTTGATGCATTGCTGTGAGGATTTCATTGCACTCAACAAGAAGAGTGTAGGTTCTTGTGGTCAGCTGTAGGCATACCTGAGCTACAGCATTACTTGAACATGCATGTACAGTATGTCATCACTGTACAAGGAGAACCTTGTATCTCCAAAATGGTAGAGATGAACAGACAGGGAGAATACATATTTTCTACTCTGTGTGTGTGTGTGTGTGTGTGTGTGTGTGTGTATGTGTCTGAAGATGGCACGTCAGACATGCTTTTCAGGAGCCAAGTGCTTGAAGCCCTGTGTTTCAGGTTACATACACACGGCTTTGATGAGAGCCCATGCCGTCGTTTTCTGAAGGACTGATACACCCCCCACCCCCACCCCACTTTTTCTCTCAGTAATAATACAAGAGGTAAATGGAGTGTGTAGCTGGACTGTAATGACTCTCATTATCAAGACTGAGCCAGTCCGCTGCAGCTGACCTCACTAAATGGCTGCTATAAAAAGTCACCGCTGTAATAACAGCACGTCACACAACATAAAGCCATGTTTCACTCGTCTCTCCAGCAGACTTAGAGCAACAGGCCTTTATCTCCAACCCACTGAATGTAACAGTAACACAGTGGACATGACCCTCTCAAAAAGCTAAAACGGAAAAACAATTGTAGTGATGTACAAATATTTTGTTTAGTTTAAACTATCATTTGAACCTACAATTTTGTTTTGTGACAGAGGGTCAGCGGACAGCCTAGAAAATATGCTCGTACACTTTCTCTTCTTGCTTTGCAACAGATTGATTCTTAATAAAACCCTGTCAGGCAAATATGATTGGGAAACCTGGGAGTGGAGTAATTAAGTCTGTTATTCTGAGGTGTTCTGAGGCCTGAAGGCTCCGTTACCCCTCACTATCCTATGGTGGCTACCTGGCTGTGCAAATTGATTAGTCTCAAAAGTTGTTCTTGTCACTGGAGGGAAAAAAAGTCAACTTTCACTTTTCACAGAAATAAACCCCCCTAAATATGGTGCTAGCATGGTGGGTTCTTCCTCTTTGCAAACTATGTGACAATAAGCTACATTATTCTGTCATCTTCCTGAACATAGTAGCAGTCCCCTTGGCCAAATTGCACATTTTATTTTGTGAAAAAGTAATCAAATTCATCAATGTAGTCTGTTCAATTTTTATATACCCTAAGCATAGCAAAGGTTTAACAAGGTTTCAGACCTTAATTAGCAAATCAGCCCTGAGGCATGTCACTAATTTTATTAGGAGCTGTCAGCTGAATCAAATTTTCAAGCTTCCAAGCTTTTTCTGTCTAAAGATCTGAAATGTACAAAGTGGGAGAATGCTAAAAAATATAGTCAAGCATTTTGAGTTTGAGTTTCTACAGTGTGGACTGAAATTAAATTATAGTTTAGGGAAGATATGGAGGTCAAGATGAAATCTGGAAGAAAACTCTCAGAGAGAATAACATGCTGGTAAGACAGGTAAATCCAAACCTGTACATGACTGTCAAGAACCTGCAGGAAAGTTTACACTGAATAGCCAGATAAGTTTAACTAAGCTAAATTTAAATCTAAAAATGAAAAAAAAAAAAGTTTAATTTTAATGTACTTAAGATACTAAACTTTGCATGTTAAAACAATTAAAATTCATTGGTTTGGTGTAACTCAAATATAATGCTTCAATTAATATTTTTTCTGTTTGCCCAAAATCTCAACTCAAGGTCAATAAACTTATAGTAATGTTTTGGCCTTTTATTCCTTAATTAGTTTGATTGCCTACTGCAACCCCACTATTAAATATATTTTATTATTCCTCCTGATTTATAGACCAGTCCTACGCCTAAGCCACTGAGACATTACTGGACATGTTGACAAGTCAAATTAGAGAAATCATTAGATCCAGCACCTGTGCATTTTCTGTTTTTGCTAATGATAAGCAATTAAACTCAATTATCATGAATTGATTCAATTTAAAGATCTCATTTGAACCCTAACCCTAACCCTAGTTTGTAGTAATGTGTGAAATATATGTTTTACATACAACAAACAATTTAAATTAAATACAGTTTGTGGGATTAGATTATAACTTATCCATGCCCCTTTCCAGTGTACACTGTCCTCGGACATCTTTAGAAAAAAAAACCAAAAGGGAATGCAGGTGCAGGTTTATGAGGGCTTAATCTTAATCTGCAATGTACATACAAGTCTGTTATATTTCTATCTTTCCACCTGATTTTTTTTATTTTTTTTTTTAGATATGTGGACCCTCTTTCTAATGCCTGATAAATTAAGCCCAGAGTGAGAACTGTCCAATAACAACATCCTTAAATTTTCTGCTTTTAGGTAGAGATGTGGAGCATAATTCTTGGTTGGTGAAACATATGGGTTACCAACATTTCCCTACCTTTCCCACAAGTTGAATCCTTGGCTGGACAAGAATCCTTGATCAAAACCTTATATTTGCCTACTCATCAAATATGATGTAAATGTAAAATTTTACAAATGTAAATCACTCTGGGTATGAACATCAGCAAGTGCAATGAATGTAAATGTATTCAGGCAAGTAAGGGCAGTCCTGTGAAGGACGTTTTTGAGTTCCCCCTAACCTGTGCTATGTGTAATAGCTTGAAATGGAGCTGCAGTGAGAGCTAGAGTTGGTAGAGGGGGACAGATGCTGGAGTGTAACAGGTATCCAGACTTGAACATCAGGGACAGGTGATGTTCGCAGGACTCAGATCATGTTTTGGGGTGTAGTATGTGTGTAAGTGAGAGAGAAAGAGGTGGGCAGATGGTATCTGGAGATGTGAATTACAATACTCAAGCACAGCTACAGTCTAGCAGATGGGGCTTTGGTTGGAGTGAATATAAAGGAGCAAAAGGAGGCAAACAAATAAACAATGACATCAGACAAACAACAGGGAAACAGGCAGGCAAGAATAAGGGTGTGTGTGCTTGGGGGTTAGTGTGTGTAGGGGTGTGGGTGTGTATATGTGTTCTAATCCAACATTATGTTAATTAGGTCCACGAAGGCGTGACATAATAAGGGTCAGTGTTTATTGTGGAGACCATGGTGTTCTGCACTGGAAACAATGGCGCTGTGAATTTAGGTGATTCAGATAGTTGGACATGAATGAAATATGATACATCAGCAAATTGCTGTCTTCCGGTGTAGTTAATTTGCTTTAGTTATTTGTGAGATACCACAACCACTCATGAGCTATGAAATTACTATGATATGTAAAAATAGTTCTGAGATACAGATATGCACATTGTTTCATAGCTCTGAAAGAGCTGAGAATCTGGTCTCAATATTACCTGGGGTTCACTTTTCATACATGTAAAATACAGGCACACGTTTCCATGTCAGACTCATTTAGCACTACATGTCCAATGTGGTTTAGGAAAGGGTGGTACCCGTGTAGCTTGAGTAGGACACATGGCATGGCCAAAGGCCTTGTAGGACAGTCTGTTCACTTAGAGAGCATCTTTGCAACACCAATGGGCAGACTTAAAAAAACACTTTGTCTGACTGCTGCATTTTTGCAGATCTCTATGACGAATGGGGTGTTCCTCACTATAATGTTTATCCTTCTTTCGTAACCAACAATTTCCATCTAAAATTAATGCATTATTTAAGGTTTTGTTTTTAACCCATAAGAGCCTATGGTGACATATGTGTCACAGACTCTTTAAAGGATGTGGGAAGTTCCTTACAGTACTTTGTCCTTTACGTAACTCGTGAAGTCCCTAAATCACATATAATGACCATCCTGGTTGTATATTAGGACATGTAATTAAATTTTATTAAGATTACATTACATTTAACCAGTTTTGTCCCTGTTTCTAGAACTAGATAATGAAATACAAGTTGTGAAAGTTAAATTGAAAGATTACATTGGGACTTTAATTTTAACCCCTTCATGCATGGTGGTCACTACAGTGGATAGCTATTTAAAAGTCATTATTTTGCAAGTGTTTTGTTTTTGGACTCACTTGTTTATTTATTGTTTATTTATTTATGTAAGGTTTGTTTACTATTAAATAAAGTATTTGAAAACACAGGACAGTGGACTGTGCCAGATCAATTCAGCTTAATATTTAGCATATTTAGTTCTACAGCATTATTAATTATTTTATTGTGTAAAACTGAAATTTATATTAATCAGATACTTATCACAATGTTTAGAAGTGAATGTGTAATTCCATTTGGCTTTTTACTGGATATGTGGTATACAGTATAGCTGTGTATTCTGTAAACTACACTTCTTTCTGTAGCGGACAAGAATTCCACTGTTGCTGCAGTTTACATTTACATTTATGGCATTTCGTAGACACCCTTATCGAGAGCGACTTACAAAATTTCTTTGCTGTTCACTCAGAAAATATCCTTAGCTAATTAGAAGATGCTGAATCCAGATATTTCTCAAGCTTAGATGCTATCGAAAAACAAATGTCAGATTGGAGACTAACAAGATTCAGTATAATTATAAACCTTTAAGGAGTTAAATACTCTTGAAAAAGATGGTCTTCTGTCTGCACTTGAACACAGCAAATAATTCAGCCGTTCAGACCCCCAGGGGAAGTTTGTTCCACCATTTTGGTGCCAGAACAGAAAAGAGTCTGGATGCATGTTTTCCTTGCATCTTGAGGGATGGTGGGTCAAGCCGAGCTGTACTTGATGCTCGAAGCATCACAGTTTTGAGTCTGATGTGGCCAGTGAAGCAGAGGAGTTACATGACTGAATTTGGGAACATTGAAGATGAGCTGCACCGCTTGTCTTCAATGAAGACTGTCAGATAAATGTACATAACATCTGAGGAACAGCGTATGACCATGTATCTGTGCATATTACTGTGCATATGCAGATATTACTTACTGTGTGTGTGTGTGTGTGTGTGTGTGTGTGTGTGTGTGTGTGTGTGTGTGTGTGTGTGTGTGTAAAAATATCACCCCTTGAAAGCATTAGCCACTTAGATGCTTTTCATTGGAGCAGCTCAGTCATTGGGGATTAGCCCAATGTGTGTTAATGGCCAACTCCCAGCTCTATTGTTGGATCTGTAAAGGGCCGTTTGTGCTGGGGTAAACACACTCACACATTCACCCCACACTGACCAGCTGCCCAGATTTGCTGCTGTCTGTTGTTTCCCCCCTCCTCTCTATATCTGTCCTTCTCTCTATTGCTCTCTCTTTCTGACTGTGTCTCTCTGTCTGTCCAGTGCGGGCTGCTAGCACCCATATGGTCAGAAAGATTAGTTGCTGTTTTTCATCCAGTGCCTTGCCCCTTCTGATACAATGCTGAACAATGGCATTATGTTGCCCTGCTCTTGTTATTGCCCCATGCCACCTCCTCCCACTTTCTTCCTGATAATTTCAATTTCAGTTCATTTCAATACATGGTGCTTTATGGTGTAACTAGTTCAGCTACATTCAAAACAATTTATCTTATGTGAATGCAAAGAATGCATTTATTGGAAATTTTAAGTTGTTTGACAATTGATTCGAGCCTTTTTAGTGTGTGATGATGGTGAAAATTGCTCAAATCTGATTTTACAAGCCCCTTTACAGCTCTCTTATTTTTGCCTCTGCATGGGCACAGTGGGCCACAGTAGTGATGCCTTCTCTGCAGTTACTGCCCACAGCAGCATGGCCTGGCCTAGCTTAGCTTAGCACTGTAAAAATAAGAACCCTGGATAACATGTCTATATGAGTCCAGTATGGGTAGCCCAACTGTAAAGCAGAAAGTTTTGACTTTAGTTTGCATGTTGGCCACACATATGGATGCTCACTAGGCTCAGTGATGGGACCAGGAGAGATTAAACCTGGGCCCCATCTGGGTTGTCAGCTGCACTACACCTGTGTAAGTTAAATTTGGGCTGTATATGGTTTGGGAAGTCCAACTTAGTCCCAAAAACAAAACATGTACAAATCCATTCAGAGCCTATGCCCACATGAAACCCACTTAGACCAGGTTTTTGAAAAACTCATATGCATGTTGTTGTTTTTTTGTAATCAGAGACCTTAATAGATAGTGTTGCTGTGCTTTCTTTTAAGCCTGGAGTGCTTAATCTCCTCAGTGTCACTGCTGGACTGAGAACAGTCCACCAACCTGAAATATCCAACCTCCGCCCTGAGGCAGCATCTTATGTACACTGATGAAGGGGTAGAGAATGACCAACACAAACTGTACAAGAACAGATGAGCTACAACGTGGCACAACTAGGTAGGGGTGTTGAATAGAGTGGACAGTGAGTGGACACAGTATTTAAACACTCCAACAGCACTGCTGTGTCTGATCCACTCATACTAGCACAACACACACTAACACACCACCACCATGTCGGTTCCGCTGTAGTGCTGACATAGCCCCACCACCCACACACAGTGCCATGTGAAAATATTCAACCCTTTGGCATTTTACGTGTTCTGCTACCTCTGAACCTGGAATTAAAATGGATTATTTGAGGGTTTGCATCCTTTCATTTACAATATATTTTTTGATTGTGAAGCAAACAACTAATAAATAATACTTCTTAGAGTTCTCTTTTGTGGCAACCACAGCTGCAAGTGACTTTGGATAAGTCTCTTTGAGCTTGCCACTGTAGTGTTAATTTAGCAGTATGCTTTGGGTGAACCTCCATCCCAGGCTCAAATTACTGACAGACCAAAGCAGGTTTTGCTCAAGAATATCCCTGTATTTAGCACCATCCATCTTCCCCTTAACTTGGACCAGTTTCCCAGTCAGTGCTGCCGAAAAATGGATGGTGCTCTTGGGGTGATGAGATGTGTTGGTTATGCGCCAGATAGCATTTTCCTTTGTAGTCAAGTGAACGTCTCCCACATTCAAAATGAGCCTTCTTATTTTGGCCTGTAAGTAAAGGTTTTTTTCTAGCCACTCTTCCATGAAGCCCAGCTCTATGGAGTGTACAGCCTATTGTTGTTGTATGGACAGATACTCCAGTCTCTGCTTGGGAACTCTGTAGCTCCTTCAGGGTTATCTTTTGTCTCACTGCTGCCTCTCTGATTGATGGCCTCCTTACCAGTGTAAGAGTTTTGGTGTTTGACAGGTTTGTAGCATTCTGGCTTTTGAGCTTGTTGATGCATCACTTGTCTTCTTCAACCTTCTTCAAGTGATCACAATCCGCTTCTGACACTAATGTAGCATCTACATACAGTACCAGCTAAACATTTGGACAGACCGAGTGACTGAATTATAGATCACATATCTTGGCTAGTTCTTTTAATATTGATATTAAAATCATGTCCGCTAATTACAACATGTAATGGAATTCCTTCTCATTCATTCTGAAATCAAGGGTATTAAAAAAGTTTATCCTGCTTTTGTTGGAGTAATGGTCTCTCCTGTCCAGGGAAGGTTTTATGCTACGCTTGGGAGCACCATTTGAACCGAAGTGTGGGCTGCATGCAGGCCCTTTTCTTGGAAACCTCAATATGGTGAATAAATCTAATACTATTAAAATAAACTGTATGAACCAACTGACTTTTCTATTTGGACTGAATGGCCACATTATTTTGTAAAATTTTCCTTCCAGGATTGAAGAAAGTTGAAACTGTTGACTGGTACTGTACATAAAAATGCAAAGAAATCTTGGACAAACAATGAGTTTGTTCTTGTGAAGCTAAAAAAAAGTCCCCAGAATGAATACAGGCTGAGCTTGGTTTATACACACAACCATTGGTAATGCTACTTAGAACAATAGGAAATAATAGGTACAAAGCATATGTGCTAATGCAGATTCATTTTGCAAAGGAATTCAATCACAGAACCGTGCATTAGCTAGAAGCCACAATATACACTGTCACACTATGCCAAAGAGTATATGCCACAATACCTCACTTACTTTCTCTGTGAGTATGGTATTGTGCCAGGTGGTACAGCTGTGGTTGAAGGCTTGTGTGTGTGTGTGTGTGTGTGTGTGTGTGTGTGTGTGTGTGTGTGTGTGTGTGTGTGTGTGTGTGTGTGTGTGCACGGTTGGCAGATCAGCTCTACTCAGTTAATGCTGCTCTACCTCCCACATGCTGCCTCCCACCATACTTCCCTCCCTCTTTCATTCTATCCCTGCTCTGTCTTTCTCTCATCTTTTTGTAATTATCTTTATCTCTCCATCACCCAACTCTCTCTCTCTCTCTCTCTCTCTCTCTCTCTCTCTCTCTCTCTTTCTCTCTCTGTCTCTCTCTCTCTCTCTCTCTCTGACAGTGATTTGACTCCTTCACTCTATCTTCAAGACTGACAGCATCTAACCTTCACCTGTATCTCTCTTTTTCGTCTCTCTTTCTCTCTGTCCCCATCCTTTCATTGTTACTCCTCATCCATATTTATCTCTATGTTAACTCAGAAATCTCTCTTCTTGTTTCTCCCCTGTCATCTCTCTCTCTCTCTCTCTCTCTCTCTCTCTCTCCCCCTCTCTCTTTCTCTCTCTTTATTTTCACATATTTAATGCACTTGTCTGGAGATGATGGATGGTCATCTCCTCTGTGGGCTCACCACTGTAAACTAATCACCCTCTATGCCAAAAGCAAACATGCAAACATGCAAACATGCACACACACACACACACACACACACACACACACACACACACACACACACACACACACACACACACACACACACACAGTGGGCCAGTTGGTATATTGGAAAAGCGTTGTTTTTCTTCAACCTAACAGTGTTTGTTCTTTATTTGAAGGACAGTACAGTATAGTGCTGTCTGTCTTATACAATGCACTTTACAGTTACTTACACTTACTTATCCTGCTCTGATAAATTGTAACATTTCTGCTGAACATTCACAAAAGTCTTCACAGCTGACCAATCAAGATCAGACCTTCTATCTAAACTCCTCCATGCAGCTTTTCTGTTTATGATTATATCTTTTAATTTATCATACATTTTTTTGTACTATATTTCTTTGCCTACTTATCAGCTTAAAGTCATTATCTGGCCCTTGTGTCTAGTTTCCTTTGAAGAACACACTGTGGTACAGTTGGTCCTCAATAAAGGCATCACCTGAACATCCCATAGGCAGCCCAGAACATTATTTAGAGCTATCTATCTCAGCAGTGAATGTGAAACTGTTCATCTCAACATTGGAATAAGTGACTAAACATAGCCTAAACCTAAAGTTAGAAGTCAGAATGTTTTTGGTCATTAAGAACACAGACAATCAGAGCTAGAAATGGAATCACCCAAAGAACCATTTATAGCATTTTTTTCATTATTATTTTTAAGAGTGTATTTGAAAGCAATGTCAGAATACTTTGCCTATTGTTAGACCTTTGCATAGTTCTGCAGTTAATGTTGGAGCCATGTAACGAGGAAGTTCAGGACACACTCCCACACATAAATGCTGAGTTTGTGGTGTAGAGAGATGGCTAATGACATTGGAATATTTCAGATGTTTCATTCTAAAGAGATTAGAAGCTGAATGTTTGGCCACATTTTTACCTACAGTTGTCCTTTTGTTTCTCTCTTCTGTGCACTGACCAGCATGGACAGCTGCACTGGGCCCATCTGTTCAGAACACATAGGGCCTTTTTTCCACACACACACACACACACACACACACACACACACACACACACACACAAATGAAAGTGAGAGTGGGAGCAGGAAGAGAAACCTGCTGAGTTTTAAAACTGATGAGATGAAAACACTCTTAATAATTTGGTATTATTTCCTCAAATTGAACCTTTAGACACCTAAACAAATTTTGCGGTATGTTGTCACAGTTTAACATACTTTTATTTACCAAAAAAATGTAAAACTATTTATAGGAGACAGTCAGGCATGCCACATGCCACCCTAGTCTACCCAAATTTGTCTTCATTTGAAATTTATTGAAATTTAAAACTGAATGAATCTGATGTTTGTTTGTTTTTTTATCAAAATGTACTTGACCAAAATGTACTTGATCGAAAGTTGCTTATAAGGAATAACACTTTACATCTCAGAAATTCTATGAGAAACTGATGATCCAGAGTAAGGTGAAAATGCAATAATTTTAATGAATTGTTTGTAATTATTAGATTGACATCGATATTTATCATACTGATTATTATATTTTATTGTTTATGTATATATCAGTATTTTTTTTCCTTCTCATGACTTTTATTCTGAAATTTATTCTGATCAAAAGAAGAGAGCAAACAGCTTTTATGGTTTCTTCTGTACCCCAATATCTTGGTCAGTATCTTGGTCATCAGCCCCACTCACTCTCAGTGATCTGTCAAGGTCTGCATGCAAGTCAAGCATATACATGTAGACAGCAGGAAACATGCAGTGGAATGCTCATTTAGCATTTTAACTGTAATTTAATTCAGTTGTAAACATGTCTGTAGTTAACTGTGATCCTGAGTTATAAAGCCGGATATTGGGTTCTAAAGCAGTTTTAAAGAATGCCTCCACACATGCCTCAAATTCCTCCATATAACTAGCCTTACTGAGACCTTCATGTCAAAACAACAAAAAGACAATATTACTTTATATCTGTATGTTTTCACATTGTTTTCAGAGTGATATTTTCACTCAGTTCCATTTACAGCCTGTACAGCAGTTAATACAGTGACTGATGGTTAAATGTTCTCTGTGATAAACATCCTGGAGTGAGCTGATCACAGCGGGAGAAAACTAGGTTTGCTGGTTGTAGATCAAAGTTTACAGAATTAAGGCACTATAATTCAGTTAATGCTGTTGCACATTACTGTTAAGTCATATTGAATAGAGGCTTTCTTTGAGGCCATTAAGCAGCTTGCCTCATGCCCCGGGATGACTGTAACCTTGCAAAACATCCTCCAAAAAAAAAAAAAAAAAGCAAAAAGCACAGCACCCAAAAGTCTTTGGAATATTTGTTCCCCCTGATGTGACACGGCTCATTTATACCTGCAGACACACACATACACACACAATAGGAAGAGGTCATTATTATGAGTGCAGGGTGAACTCTGTAAATATTAACACCTGTGCATGCAGGCCATAAACACACACACACACACACACACACACACACACACACACACACACACACACACACACACACACACACACACACACACACGATAGTGTATTTGCCATATTTATACCAGAAGAGTATGAGTATGGAGAAACAGTTTATTCTGACCAAAGATGTACAATTTGAAGGTTAATAATTATGACTTAAGGTCGGCCGTAGGCGTTGGCCTCATTGTCAGACCAGGTCTTGAAGAGGGAAAAGCAAAATGTCAGCATCTGCAAAGCAAGACAGGGGCATATGAGTAAAAGCCTTTTAAAGACAGAGGGTGCTAGTGATTGGTTGAGGAAGGAAGGTGTTGCATCTTTCATTTATATGTACATACAATGATCAGCCACTAGCAACTAGTGAGCTTTTTCCTTGTCAGTTGTCAGAAAAGACTATTTGATTTGACGATTTGACCTCTATCACCCCCCTGAGTAATTTCTTCACAGTAACATAATAATGTGTGTATGTACATCAGAACCATGCATTTGCTGAGTGTTGACCAGGTGTTAGTTTGCATTTTCTTCATTGAATACAGTATGTTTCTGGCCATACAACCAGTTCTGGACAACTTGAGCCTGATGGCATCACTGTGAGGGTACATGAAATGTACATACTGCTAACCTATGTCAGTGTATACTAAGAATGTGTTTTTCCTGTTTTTCAAGACATTTTGGTTCTTACAGTTTACAAAAACAAGGACATGCACACACACAACCACATTCAGAGTGATGAGATGGGTGGTGAGACACTGCTAGGCCCTCGGTTTGATAAATGAGCAACACACTCCTCTCTTCCTGTAGGGTAAACAGGATAGAGCACCTCACTCTTCTTCAGCCTTGGCAAGGTCATCTATACCCTGCCCTATAACACACACACACACACACACACACACACACACACACACACACACACACACACGCACACATTCTGTCTCGTCTGTTCTCTGCATACTCTTGCATACACACTGATGACCAAGTGTTAATATTATGTTCAACAGACTAAATGTGAATTATTCAATATTTGTAATATTCCATGCTGTGGAGATTACATAGGCGGATGGAGTCTGTATTACTTTAGCTCATTTGGACTGATGATCCATGCCAAAACAAGTGTATGCTATTACAGACATATCTTAAGACTTTGTACCATTTTTTACTCCATATAAATTCAAAGGTGTTTACAATTCATCTTCCTGCTTAAATTTGTGGCCTTACAGTGAAAATGAAATATGATTTCTGAGAACTGGAAAGTACACAAACACTGAGATGCCTGCTCATTTATCGTTTCTTCCAAAATTAACAGTATTACAAAGAAAGTTTTGGAGCATTGCTGCAAGGATTTGATTGTATTCATTGACAAGTGTAATCACCATCCCACCTCATCCTCAACTCCCTGACTCTGGATGGATGATGCGATTACATTACAATGGGCTTTATTTCCCCTATAACACATGCTGTCTATAGCACCTGTGCCTTGACTCTCTACTGAAATAATCTCTATCATAGCAACAGATAATGTAAAAGATAGTATTAGCTCAGAGCTAACATACTATTAGAATCATATCACAGCGATAAAAGAGATGTATAGAAAACACATTAATAATAAATAATAAAGATAAAAACAGACTATATACAAATTAACTTACAATATACATACATTATTGCACTGAAAAATACATTTCTTGCACTGTAGAAGTTCTGTTTATATAGAAAGTATAAGATGGATGTACATTTTATTAATGACCACTGGGTATAGAATTCAATGTAGCAGTAGTGTGAGAAAGTAAGTGAGTGAAAGTCTTGGTGGGTGCAATGGGAGACAGTCTTTGTTGGGTGCAGTGCGAGAAAGTCTTTGGTGGGTGTAGTGTAACTGAGCAGCTGGTACTGCTCCACCGGTGAGTGAAGTGCAGATGCAGAAAGAGTTTATTTGGTGTGAAGGTGTGATGGTGTGATGAGACAGGTGAGATGAGTTGTGATTGGCTGTAGACTGGAGGACTGTTCTACTGCCTGTTTAGCAGTCTTGTGACCTGGATGAAGAAGCTGTCTCAGAACCAGAAGGTTCTGGTCCTCATGCTTCTGTACCTGGGTGGGTGGAGTAGTGTATAATCCTCCTGGTCTTCCTCAGACAGTGTCTGGTGTTTAAGTACAGAAGGTTTGTGAGCTGAACCCGGCTTTGACAACTGGAGGAAAGGCTGTAGCTAATGTAAATAAATCTGTGTTAGTGTTGTAGCCATGGAAACCAAAGTCAAAAATGACTCCAACATGATATCAGAGAGAGGTGTTTGCTCATCTGATGACATTTTCAGGAAAATGTGTACAAATTCATCCTTCTTTCAGCATGTGCTGAACTGACACATGGAATAGTCCCTGGTAGTCCCCTAGTCTCTTCCACCAACAAAAATGTAGACTATGTCAGTTGGAGGCCTCAGAAGAAATTAGCCATGTCACTACCACTGCTTTAAGACACTCCAAGGACAATAAACACATGACACACCACTATATTCTTTCTTATACCTCTCCTGTATTCTAATTTCACTCCATTAAAATGCTCACTGCTTTATTGCTCACTTTGTCACTTAAATTTGAATTAAATATCAATTTAAGTTTGTCACTTAAACTTAAATGACTTATTCATTGAAAGTTTGTAATAGTCTGGAATTGCAGGTCTTATTACAGCATCATTAAAACAACTGGTTTATTTGTTTCAATTATTAATCTTTTTATCCCCTTCTTCCTGTTTAGGGTCCTCAAGGAGTCCATAATTATTGCGTACAAGGCAGGAACACCACCAGGGCACAACAGGGTAAGGCGGGGCACAAGTCCATCACAGAGTTCGATACATTCGACATTCATACACTCTACTCAAAGTCTTAAAACTCATACTATGTTAAAAGGGAAGTGGGAAGAAACTGGAGCACCCAAAGGAAACCAACAGGGACACTGTGAGAACACACCAAACTCTTCACAAATAGAGCAAGTATTAAAACCATAATTCCAAGCCAATAGAGGTACGTGACTCTGCCTACTACCTGCAGCTCCACCATGCTGTCCAAATATCATCATTTTTTGGAACTTCCTTGTTTCGTTTCAACAAGCAGATATTGATAAATAATTAATGTAAAAATGATTCTGTGTGCTGGATATCACTAAAAATAACTACTAAATAAATAATTGCTGCTAAAGGTTAGAAAAAGCTGTCAGAAATCCTTAGACATGAAATAGATGGAAAAATACATGTTGAATCATTCTTCACTCCCAAAACAATTCAACATGAGTACAATATGGGTTTTGTGTATAACTGGAAAGTACAGAATTGGAAAACAAAAACAAATCTAATATCATTTACAAATTTCTAGGAAAACATTTTAGTCTACCACTGTACCTTTGTTTTCCTTTAGATGGCCCCCATTCATTTACCACTGGTTATTTTTTTTATCAGACAATATCCAGAAGGTAGTAAAACCAAGGGGGGCAAACAATAAAATCCAAATTTAGATTACCTCTGCTGTTCCAGCCACAGTAAAGTCATCTGCCACACATCTCATTATTTGGAAGCTGTTAATGCTGAAATATTCAAAGACAGGTTGAGTATTTGATCTTTGGTTCTCTGAAATATCCCCACCTGACAAACAGCAAAACATTCAGACATCACAGTGTGAATCATTAAAAAATAATTTTCAAACAATATCTTTCTATATGACTGACTGAACTTTAAGTTTATTCACATGGTAGTAAACATTTGCTGCTCTTTGTGAAACTTGTAAAACATTTTGGTGTTACAATATTAACACCAATATTATACATTATACAATTTTAACAGAAGGATTTGGTGAGATTTAACAATAGAGATACAGTATAGATAAATTTTTTTTGTCCATTAGATATTTGTTTTTGTACTGAAATGATATCAACAAAATAATTATGTAAAATGTCCACATATAACTCACACAGTAAGATCACAATAGAGTATTTATAGGGTGTTTTCTCTCTGAAATGGTACATGTACATTTTAAGCTTACAGGTCATTAAAAGGTTGCAGTCTTTAAGTTCAACAATACTATACATCTCTATTGGATTAACCACAGTGAAATCACAGGTCAAGATGTACTCTACACAGCAGTTGATAGAATTCTGTAGACCATCCAGAAATCATGAGGCTGAGTACCTGGTCTACCAGATGTGTAATGTAAAGAGTCTTTGTTTGATTTGATAAGGCTTATGAAGGATTACATTTCCTGAAGAAAAGAAGACTTCTATCTACATTGGATGGACAAAAGTATTGAGACACCCGCTGATTCATTGTTTCTTCAGCAAGCAAGGGTATTAAAAAGAGATTATCCTGCTTTTGGTGGATATAGTGTCTCTATTGTCCAGGAAAGTCTTTCTACTGGATGTTGAAGTACTGGTTGAGGATCTGATTGCATTCAGTGAAAGGAGCATTAGTGAGGTCCAGATGTTGGATGATGATCACCACTTCAACTCATTCCCAACTCCTCATCTCAGAGATGGATGGATGGATGGATGGATGGATGGATGGATGGATGGATGGATTTTGAGTGGTGAGTATGCTCTTGGGAAATGGAAATCACAAGTGATCTTTGGGTAATTAAATGAGAGAAAGAGAGAGAGAGAGAGAGAGAGAGAGAGAGAGAGAGAGAGAGAGAGAGAGAGAGAGAGAGGCAGACTGGTGTTCAATCTGGTGATCAGATTACTGGTCACAGTTTGTGTACAGAAACAAGGCTGGCAACCTTGAAAACCTGTCTGTGCATCTGAATCAAAAGCCATGTGTGTGTGTGTGTGTGTGTGTGTGTGTGTGTGTGTGTGTGTGTGTGTGTGTGTGTGTGTGTGTGCGTGTGTGCTTGTGTGCTTGTGTATGTGTATGCTAGGGATGTGCATCCTAATCACCCAGACAGAGTGAGGATTGATCTTCACGACACATTTGTGGAAGTGTATCATGGCTTGAACAAAGGAGATTTCTCAGAATTTATTGTAATTTCAAGTGATGTACTGTACCTTTTACATTATTTTATTAAAAACTTTGTTATGGTAACTGAAGAGAAGGAAAACGAGTGATTGCATAGTCCATCCTTACTGAATGTTGAGTAATTATTACCTAAATGACCCTCGTTCCTTCCTCACAGTTGATGGATTCTTCCCTCTTGACACAGGAAGTGCATCCCAGCCCAGCTGAGATTAGCCACCTCCCTCTTTCCCAGCCTTCCCTGTTGCCACATTCCTGACCCCGAGGGCGACCTTCCTTTTCCACTCTCCACATCCTCTGCACAGCCCACTTCCCTTACACAATACACACGCCTGCCTGCTTGCCTGTAATTGCTGTGTGTATGTATATATATATTTGTGTGTGTGTGTGTGTGTGTGTTTGTGTGTGTGTGCGTGTGTGTGTGTGTGTGTGTGTGTGTGTGTGTGTGTGTGTGTGTGTGTGTGTGTGTGTGTGTGTGTACTAATTTATTGCTGCATCCCAACACAGAACCCACCAGAAAACTCCCCACAGGTGTGTGTGTGTGTGTGTGTGTGTGTGTGTGTGTGTGTGTGTGTGTGTGTGTGTGTGTGTGTGTGTGTGTGTGACTAAAACCTTGATCAGTTGTTACCTTAATGATCAGATAAGCTTTGACCCTGGATGAAAATAATTCTCACAGCAAAACAACTCAAAAAGAAGTAGATGGTCTATTGAATGAATAGCTTTTTGGTCAGTGGTCACTGACAACAGCAGACAGAGCTGAAGTAAATATTTCACATTGCATTTGAGAGAGCAGCTATGTGACTAAGGCTTTTATTAAGAGTGATTAAGATTATATAATTATTGTTTCTCATGTACTAGTGAACTCTATAGCACAGCTGGGTGATATGACCAAAAAACTCAAATCTTGAGAGAGAATCGGTGATACTCGATACCATATGGTGAAATACAATGTTAAAGTATCAGTATTTATTTGTATAACCAAAACACAGCATAATGTATATTTAAATAGTAATCTAACTGTATATCTAAATAATATAGAAATGCTTTAAAAATAAACATGAGAACTCCAGTCTTTGGGGAATTTTACTGACTCATGATACTGCGCTGGATGATGTTGTTTGAGATGCTGAAACAGTCTTCATGATGCTCCTTTAATTGTAATTTTTTACATCATAATTTGCGCAAGACTGTACTCTGTTGAGTATCATCCCTCTGGAACCATTTCCACATAAACAGCAAAACCTATGCTCTTTTTCTGGATTTAAATCATGCACAGATGGTAACCATCTTAGCAGGTGGAATAGACATTTTTCATATCGCATGTAAAATAGATTGCTATATAACAATATTTAGCCCTACTCTAGTGCCTGTTTTACTGAAAATTGCAGAAGATTTATTGAAATAGAAATAGAAGAATTATAGAAACACTCAAATAAGCCTGTCTGGAAAATTGCATGATTGTTAATGTGTACATGTGTCCCTAATAAAATACTCAGTGGGTATATTTCTGATATGTACACAGTTTTTTTATCACATTTTTATAACACTTTTAAGAGTTGGACCTTTTCAGGACAATGTGGATAGGATAATGACTGAATAAATTTAGTGTTAATTTATTCATATCACTATATTCATGTTTCAATGTTAGAAAAGTATCTTGTAACTTTGTAAAATTAATGTATAAATGAAAACATAATTGGTGCATCTACTCTTCTTTAGCATTACATTGTTACATGTTCTCACTTGCCCACCCCACTGTATCCCAGCAGATGATGATTACTGACCCCACCTTTTGTCTGAATGTGACAGATTGCTAAATGAATGCATTAGTAACTTAAAAGCTATTTGGAGGGCAAACGTTATTCCTGTCAGGATGTGCATCACTTCCTGTTGGACTCACAGCTGGGATCTGGGTCACTTGATTCTAAAGTCAGGAACTACGGGTGTCCAGAGTTTGTGTCAGTCTCCTGTGGTCTTTTTCCTGTAAGATTGGGTCATATTCCAGTTGTATCTCCATCCAATTACTGGAAAGCCAGCATTGATTGATGTCTGAGGCACGTAGGGTCTCCACATTTGTTGTTCATATAAATTGAGGTTTATAAGCTTTTATGAGAGTGTGAGTGTACTGTCTGTGTATGTGAATGTACGTTGAATGTTTGTATGTGAGTGGGTGGGTGCATGCAAAGCCTGAAGCACATCAGGCATTCCAAGGGGTAGTTTACACATTCCTTTGTCAAATGTCAAGGACCATACTAGAAACAGTAGAATTCTCTTTTCCTGGAAGAATTTAGAAGCTGCTGGAAAAGTGCCAAGTGACACAGAATGTGGCTGAGTGAATGGCTCAGAGGAGTGTCCAGCCACAGACATGACTGGTCATTCTTTTCATTGTTGGTATGCAGCTGAAACAGCAGAGACAGCACTGCACTAATTTATTGCTGCATCCCAACACAGAACCCACCAGAAAACTCCCCACAGGTGTGTGTGTGTGTGTGTGTGTGTGTGTGTGTGTGTGTGTGTGTGTGTGTGTGTGTGGATGTGATCCACTGTTGAATCTTGTTTGTTCTAGTTTTATCTGGAGTATTTTCTTTATTCATGGCATTTAGCTGACGTGCCTTACAAGATTACAGAGGTGGGTCAGTGTTGTGTCAGGAGTCTTACCCAAGGACTCTTTTCGTTGTAGTGCAGAATAGTCACCCAGGTTGGAAATCAAACCCCACATCATGTAGAAGCTCAATGGCAGGTAGATTTGTTATCCCTTTTAAGATTAAGTATATATACACCATATGGAATGTAGAGGGACACCTGTTTATTCATCTCATAAGCTCAAGGGTTTCAACAAACATTCATCCTGCTTTTTGGTGGAGAAGAACAGTAGAGAGGAACTGTCTCTACTTTTCAGCTATTAGATTTTTGAGCATTGCTGTGAGGATTTGATTGGATTTTGCAACATGTTGGATGTTTACCACCTTACCTCCCCAAGTCCCCAACTCATCCCAAAAGTGTTGGATGGAGCGCCATCATTCCAGTGCTCCACACCTCAATGCTGGAGGCTTTATACCCCTCTAATCAATGTTTATCTGCTCCAGAATGTCCTATTCTATTGGAAATGCTTCTCTAAAGGGAATAGATATGAAGTGTTGCATGTGTGTTAGCAGTATTTAGCAGTGTTAACCAATGAATTGGCTGCATTTCATTCATTACAATGGTATCTACAAACATTTTACACACGTTACAGTGTATGTCTAAAATAGAGTTGGCCCTCCTTTGCTGAAATAACAACCTCTACTCTGCCAGGAACCTTTTACACTATGTAACTTCCTGCAGCAGAAGTTGATTCCATTCAGTCATGTGATCAGCAAAACTCATCACATACTTTTAATGGAGCATCATTATTTCTACTCATCTCAAAGGAGTTCAGTGGAACTTCTTATCTTCAAGCACCTTTTTATACTTCGTCACTTCAAGTGTCTGATTAGACTGATTAGATTAATCACATGCATTTACACTAGTCAGACTGAAATCTCACTGCAGTGTGTGACAGAGTATGCAAATCCGCTCATTGCATGGCAACCAGTTTATCCAGCCACTTCCTGTGTTGTACTAAATATAGTCACTGCCTCAAAATTTGCAATTTTCCATAATGTTGTGCATTTCTTCAAACATATGGGAAGGGAACAGCTTTGGCGGTCCATGCTGACATTGATCTTGTGCCCAGTGATGTATTGCATGGGGAGGACTTTCGGTTGTACTGGGAGGAGTTCTGGTTGTTGAAATCTTCGTAGAGAGATGGATGCATTTACATTGTTATAATGTGGTTCAAATGCATCACAGATGACACCCTGAAATGGTTTGCGCAATCAGATTTGTATCTGTTATAAATCCAACTTAGGTGTGTTTACACTTGGATTTTTTTGTGGCTTGGCCTTATCCAGATATAATCCTGATATTCAAGATGGATGAAGTGGTATAAACAATGTCCAACTCATCCCAAAATGTTCAGTGGATTTGATCACCCTAAAGGCTGGCTCATACCTAGTGCAGCCACAATGTGCACACCATAGCACTGAACCATCCACAAAGCTCCTGTGCAACACCATCCCTGGCAACCTTGTACTTTTAAACTAGAGCCAGGGCCTTGCTGTATTGCATAACTGTATAAGCACAATATTGGAAGCTAAAATATTAAAGTTAGGATTGCATATATTATTGTGTGTCACTAGGTGAAGTTCAGGTCCCATCAAGTAAAAATGTAGCACAAATGAACAGAGACATGAAAAGAATCTCTTTCATTTATTATTCAGTTTTTGTTTCCAAAAATTGGCCATGCTCTCGGACACACGTCATTACAGAGGCACTACATTCATCGGTAAACCTTAATCCAAAGCATTTAAATGTGAATTCCAACACATCCCAAAAGTTTTCAGTTGAGCTTCACCATTCTACCAGTAGTGTTTTTCTATGGTGAGCTTATTTTTAACAGTTGTTCAGCTGTAGGTGTGTCTTAAAGTACCCGAATCAACTACTAAGAAAGCATTTCTGGATATTTTTGAACATGCAGCAAATCACTGAGTGCATCTGTACTTATAGAGAACCAACTTGCATGTGTCGTGTCTTTGGTCGCATTCCTGTCAAAGATGTTGACAGAGCTTTATCAAAATTACTTTGAGAACAAAAGCAGAAACTAAGCAGGATGTCCTGCATATCAGTCATCTCTCTGCCCATCTTTCTGGCTTCATAATGTCAGAGGAAATGACAATCAGCCACGTCACATTTCTTCAACAACAAATTCCTTTGGGGTGAGTTCACTGTCAACAAGCAAATGTGTCAATCACTAATGACAAACTGCAAGAGGCCAGTGGAGAGAAGAGAGCAAATAATTACTAGTGCTGAAGCTGAAGACAAGACAGCGGGCTGGGCTTGAAAGAAGTGCACACTGTAATTGCATGTATGCTTGCTTGTGTTTTCTTGAGGCCACTTGTTTGTTTCAAAACAGGCTTTACACAAGACATTCACGCATTTAATTCAAAATTAGTTTTGAATCTTTCTGGGTTTTTCTTTTAAATAGATTTAAAGATATTTAGGTAGATTTAGACATAAACTTTAGAACCCTAAGCTAATTATGTGGGATGTTTTTGTAGATTGACGTACTTTAATTCACCAAATTAGTAAGAAATTATTGGAGACAGTCTCACATGCCAGATATTGTTATTTTCAGGAGATCCTAGGTTACTCCAATTTTCTTCATTTGAGATATATAATGATTAAGAGAATTTAAACATTTGTATGAATTTGTCCAAACATAATAGTATATATTTTTGGTCATAAAGTTTTTTTGGTCATTTTTGGTCCAGAGTTGTGTTTTGTTTGTTTTTTTCAGATGAACATGCAATAATTTATTTAGTTATTTGTAATGATTAAATATTTATAATAAAATGTTCTTTAAAATACTTGACAGTGGTCCAAATACAATAAAAAAATGTCCTTTTTATTACAATGTCCTTTTTATTTATGTTTGTCATGTTTCAGCCCCTACCTCATTTTCATCTATAATCTAATATCTGGGTGAGTGATGTCATTAGTTCCATCCATTCTCATTGAACAGTTGAAGTCTGCATGCAGGTTGAACATGTGCATGTGGACCGAGCTCTAAACATGCACTGGATGTCTCTTTTGGCAATTAAACTTGGATTACTCGCTGATAATTCATCACATGATGATGAGCCTGAAGGATACTCTTACTCCTGACATATGAAACTTAGAAAACAGTATGTAACTACCCACAAAGTGGATCTTGGGTCCTAAGAGTTACTGTTTAAAATGTCCTGTACGTGGCTAATGGTGCAACTGCTTTTCATCTGCTTACATTGCCAATAGAGAGAAATGCAGATACACAGATAACAGACAGCAATATGATAATATGACAGTAATAGACAGGGGACACAGTGGGTCTAATAAGTAGTCTAAATCTATGACCAGTGTTACTGAATTTTAATTATTGTTGGATACTGGTGGGGATGCATCATCTCTGTCCATGCTAATACAACACCCCTGGTAATGATTATAACTGAATTAGTGAACTCCACTTTGGTTCTACATAACTTTGAACCTCCTAGCCCTAGCTGACCATTAACAGCTGAACATTAGCTCAAGTTGTCTTTGATCAAATAGAGAGGAAATTTCTTCCCACTTTTGCAGGAGGAGTGCCTGTGTAAGCGCAGGAGCTCTGCAGGACATCCCATGGTGCTGAGGGTGGAGGTGGAGAGAGATGCTGGACGAGGCAGGGATGTGTGTTTGATCTGGCTGAAGCTGCTGCAGATGAAAAGACAGTAATGAAGGGTTCTGGCCTTAGAGCTGAGCTGAGGATCGTGCTGGGCTGGAATTCCCCCACACTGTACTGTAGAGCTCCCACTGTGCTGAATCACATTACTATACAGAGAGGTGAACCAGGAGTCACCCACTCTCACCCGCAAACTCACAACAGGACAAGAGAGGAAAGAGAGTTTAGACCCTTGGTCCACAAGTAGGTGTAGGTGGGCCGATTTTGGGTTCTTAGAACATTGGGAGCTTATGTTCATGGAATATGGTTGATTTATTTTAAAAAAGAAAGCCTAAAACAATTAATTGACCCTTAAACCTAAAAAAAAAATGTTCTCTTAAAGTTTACACTTCCTGCTACACAAACTGACCATTTAAGCCACAGTAAAAATCCTACCCACAAAATGTTACAGTTACGATACAGAAGGCCATACATTGGGTTAAAGTAACACCTCAAATGTGTCAGTAGGAAGCAGTGATAGCACTGCATTTGTATTAGACTAATCCCAGCAGTTGTTAAGGCCCAAGCTAACATTCATGCTTGAATTAACAGCTTGTTACCTTGTTCTTTCAGATTTGTTTTAGATTTAGGTCAAACTAATAGTTGAGAGTTTGAGATATTTTCTTGTGCTTTCATGGCTAAAATGATTAACCTGCTATATAAAAGTGTTTACCTGCAGTTGACAGTGCCACATAAAAGCAGCGAGCCAAACACAACAGAGAAATGCTATTTTGCATTGAAGAATCACTGCCACAAGTGTATAAACACTTGTGATGCAACTTGTGCAATAACCTTATTAGTGACCATAATAGTACATGAACAGCAAGTCAGTTTAAAAAATACTATCAACCACTGTGGACCACTACACACAGAGAGAGAGAGAGAGAGAGAGAGAGAGAGAGAGAGAGAGAGAGAGAGTCCAGACAAGTTATGCAAGGAGAAAAATGATGGAGGAAGAGATGCAACATTACATATTTTAACCTCAGTTAAACTACATGTATTATGAAACATATTGATCCTATATTAAATGAATGAATAAGTAAACAACAAATTAATTAATTAATTAATTAATTAATTAATTAATAAATACAGTGTGGCCAATGAAGAACTGATGGTTAATTTAGATTATTAATTTTTCTCCAGCAAATAAAAGGAAATGTGTGTGTGTGTGTGTGTGTGTGTGTGTGTGTGTGTGTGTGTGTGTGAGAGAGAGAGAGAGAGAGAGAGAGAGAGAGAGAGAGAGAGAGAGAGAGAGTCCAGACAAGTTATGCAAGGAGAAAAATGATGGAGGAAGAGATGCAACATTACATATTTTAACCTCAGTTAAACTACATGTATTATGAAACATATTGATCCTATATTAAATGAATGAATAAGTAAACAACAAATTAATTAATTAATTAATTAATTAATTAATTAATAAATACAGTGTGGCCAATGAAGAACTGATGGTTAATTTAGATTATTAATTTTTCTCCAGCAAATAAAAGGAAATGTGTGTGTGTGTGTGTGTGTGTGTGTGTGTGTGTGTGTGTGTGTGTG